>BMAC01000248.1:1210830-1249009 GCA_014905375.1 Phtheirospermum japonicum | reverse complement strand
GAGAGGAAGAATGATTTTTGATGATTGATCTCGAAAATATAAACTAAATACTTAGATTTATTTATAGACTATACATTTCATATTTATATTTTATTTTTCAGATTTCTTATATATATATATATATATATATATATATATATATATATAATATTTTTGTAATTAATATTATTATTTTCAATTTTATTTTATGTTTTTCTCGATTTTCTTTTTTATTTTTAGATTTATTTAATAATTTTATATAATCTAATTATGAAAGTTTTAAGTTAATTTAAATTAATTTATGATTTTCTCTTTAATTTTATTCGATTATTGAATTTCTGATTTTGTTTCATATTTATTAAATAATATTTGTAATTTAATTATAAGTTCTTATATTTTTATCTATATGACTTTATCAATATATTTAATTTTATTTTACAGCATTTGAAAATATTTATGTTTTATTTTTTTTTTCTTTTTTGGGTTTCTCAAACTTATTAACTAAATATTTACATTTGTTTATATATTTATTTTAATATTTTTTATACTTTATTCAGATTTTTCTTATATTATTTTTATTTTTCTTAGATTTTATATATAATTATACACAATTCTTTTATATATTTGATATTTTCTTTACATAAATCATAATCTCAAAAAAAATATTACACAAATAATTATATAAATAATGAATATGAATTACTATAAATAGTAAGTAAAATGAGCGGAAAAATCTTGGAAAATATATTTAGAAACGCTAGCCTTTATATATATATATATACACTTATTCCGTCCCCAAAAGATAACACACTTTTTTTGTCTCAAATTATATCACATTTCCACCCTTATTTTATGGACGTATTTATGTGTCCATATTTAATGCGCATTGGTATCGACAATTAATGAATTATTAGTGTTAAAATAAAATATATAATGGAAAATGTAAACAAAATTTAGTACTTCAACCATACTAACTACTTTTTCTTAATATATATGAAAGTGAGAATGTGCTTATTATTGTGGGATGGAAAGAAAGTATCACCTGCTACAAATTCTGGAATGAAGTCACTATTATTATATAATCATTATTATATTTATATCTATATTTAAAATTAAATAAATATAATTAAATATAATATAATAATATAATATCATACAACAAACACTACAAAAAAACTTGAAAAAGCCGACGAGACTTACCGACGAGCAGCAAGCCATCGGTAAAAATCCGGTATTTCCAACGGCTTTTTCGACGATACTACTTGCCAACGGATACGGCTTCGTTGGTAAGTCCTCGAGAAGTTGGTGGCAATAAAGCCGGCTCAATATGCCGACGTAATATTTTCGTCGGTAATTTTTTTTAAAAAAATAATCAAATTTTATTTGCCGATGAATATGTAGGCGTCAACAACACCGAATTTTATTTACCGACGGATTATTTTCATCAGGAACACTCGATTTCTTTTTCCGACAGATCCGTTGGTAAACTGAATAAAACTGCAGCAGACGCTGCAATTTCTATCATTCGCAACAGCAACCAAAACAACTAAAAAAAAATCGCAAGAGAGCCAGAGAGAGGAAAGGGAGAAGAGAAGAGTTGCTTCCACCAGCACACGTCGGAGCACCACCATCATCATATATTAAGGTATGTTAGCCTTTTAATTCAAATTGAATATATATTTTTTAAATATAGGGTTTTGATTTAATTTGGTTTGTAATTCAATTTAGTAATTAGCTAGGGTTTGATTCAATTTATGATTTATGATTTTAAGTTATTATTGAGGGGTTCAATTAGGCTTTAATTTAGGGTTTAGGGTTTGAATTTAGGAATTAGGTTTTGAGAAATTTATTTGGGGGTTCAATTTAGGAATTTAGACTTGATTTATGAAATTGTGAATGATTAAGTTTAGGGTTTGATTTAATTGAATTGGGGGTGAACTTTTTTTTTAATTTTCTATTTTTTTATATTTAAAATTTATGTTTTTTTTTGTTTTTGAATTTTGTTTTAATTGTTTAAAATAATTTTAAATTAAGTAAAAATATATATTATTTTTGATTTTTTTAATTTCCTGTTTATTTCTTATTTTTTAAATTCTATTTTCTTAAATAAAAATAATAGTTTTCTATTTCAAATTAATTGAAAATAGAGTATTAAAATCTTTTTTATTTAAAATCTATTTTTAATAATATTTCTTAAACAACTAGGATTTGATCGTATCTAATTGGATAATTAAGGTTCAATTTCGAATTTAGTCATAATTTCAGGGAAAATTAGTTAATATTTAGGAAATTGGGTACAATCGTATTTAACTAGAAATGTAGGTTTCGATTAAATTGAATTTAGGCATAGTTTATATTATCGTATCATATTATCGAATCTATATATATTGTGATGCATGCCGAATATTTTATTTTATTTGTACATGCATGAGAAGGCCGTTGTGGTCAGCTGGGTTTTGAAAAAAAATGTATATTTTACATGCATGGGAAGGTCGTGGTGATCGATCGGGTTTAAAAAAGAAAGTATATTGTACATGCATGGGAAGGCCGACGGACTATTTGCGTTTGGTGGATATTATTGTATTTGGTTGATATTGTTGTTTTAAAATTTTGTATGATTAATATAGTAAGAACAATAGGTATTTTTGACTCGTTTAATTCGATTTGGTATCAAATAAAAAGTTTGATACTAAAGTTTGAATTATTTCCTTTTAGAATACGTACCTTAGACCCGTTTGGGATTTAGTATCAAATAGAGAGTTTGATACTAAAGTTTGAACTGCTCACTTCTAGAATACGTACCTTAGACCCGTTTGGGATTTAGTATCAAATAGAGAGTTTGATACTAAATTTTGAATTGTCCCATTTATGGACAGTTTGAGAATGTGGGTGTAGTATGGTTATATCTTATGCGTATGTGTTATGTTGAATTTGAAATTTCGATTTATGCATCTTTCTTTTGTTCTCGGGTGCATTGGAATATATGTGTACTTAGAGAACTACGGGGAGATGCTGTCGAGATTTTTAAGCCAACAAAAACACATATTGTAAGATAATACATACTACTAACATTCTTGAATGAGATAGAAATACTACCAATAATTGAAGTTATTATTCGTCCTCGTAATGGTGCCGAAATTTCGCCACCCACATTCCTTTTCTCTCACTCTAGAACAATCGATCATTCAAGCTAGTATCACAAATAATTAGCACCCTAAATTATAAGATGGATATTACTGACCGTAGTTGGATGTACAAACAGGGTGGGGGTGGGGGGGTGACGGATTTCTTTCGAATACATTCGTGAAAGGGGTAGAGAGTTTCGTCGAATTTGCACTCAAGCATGATTCTACAGAGAGGGGCGGTGCTAAGTTGAAATGTCCTTGTAAACAAATTAAGTATAGGAATCGTAGTTACCGCGATATCAATGACATCAAATATCACCTATGTGCCAAAGGGTTCATTCCCGATTATCATATTTGGGCTTATCATGGGGAAACAGTAGATCTCGTGTCATCGCGTTCTAGTTTTGAAGTCGAGGGATCATCTTCCGTCATTCCTGAAAACTCACCAAATGTGTACATAACTATGGTGTAAGATGTTGCCGGACTTGATTTCGAGATGAATGATGATGCAAAAGAACCGCCTAATCCGGAGGCGTAGAAGTTTTACGCTATATTGGAAGCTGCAGAACAGTCTGTGTATCCAGGTTGCGAGAAAAACACCCAAATCTCTTTTGTTACCCACCTTATAAATTTAAAGTCAGGAAATGATATTTCTCAGAAGTGTTATGATCAATCGTTACGGGCCATTCGTACTTGCGAGCTAAGCTATTCAAGTTTATCATTGCACTATCCGAGTTTGAGACGAGACATGGTCGACTGGTTGGCACTTGCCGAAGGGCTAAGAAATCCGTTGGCAAGTGAAATTACCGATAAAGGTTTCGCCGACGACCATTATCCGTCGTTAAGTGATTTGCCGATGGATTACGGACGGATATGGCAGTCAGCAATGTCATTTTCTTTTTTTGTAATGAAACAAAACTTCTAATTATTTATATAATTCTGACTACATCATAATTACGAATACCATTATTTAGAATTTCAACGATTGCTAGTTAAAACAGGGCTAACCCTTACGACTCTCGTTTAATTAGGGGATAAGGATTAAAATACCTAACTCTTTTAGGAAAAGATGTTTTTACATTCTCATCTCAAAATACTTAAAATTTATATTTTATTTTTCAAAAATACCTAACTATTTCAAAAAATACTTTCGGTTTCTATATGGTTTACAATTTCTTTCTAGCTGGATTCTATACTCTAATAATTGAGAAAATGAACCATTTCAAAAATATGTGTTTATATATGGTTTTCAGTTTGTTTTTATAATTTTTTATATTCTAATAATTGTGAAAGTGAACAATCTCAAAAACATTTGTTTCAATATGATTTCCTATTTGTTTATGATTGATTTTTATAATGTAATAATTGAAAGTGAACCATGTCAAAAACATGTGTTTCTATATGGTTTCCAATTTATTTTCAATTGGTTTCTATACCTTAATAATTGAAAAAGTGAACCATTTCAAAAATATGTGTTTCGATATGGTTCACAGTTTGTTTCCAATTGGTTTTTATACTTCAATAACTAGGAGTGCGAACAATTTCAAAACATGTGTTTTTATATGATTTGCAGTTTGTTTCTAATTGATTTCTGCACTCTAATAATTAGGAGAGTAGACTCTTTAAAAATATGTGTTTCTATATGATTTCCAATTTGTTTACAACTGGTTTATATATTCTAATAATTCAGAAAATTGAAAACATGTGTTTTTATATGGTTTTCGATTTGTTTCTAATTGGTTTCTATACCCTAATAATTAGGAAATTGAACTCATTCTAAACATGTATTTCTATATTATTTCATGGAAAAATTCTCATTTACTACAATATCAAACGTACTAATTCCCATATAACCCAATGGCTAGTTTTTATTCCCATTTAAGTGAATTGTATCCCATATAATAAAAAACATACCTTAGAATTACAAAATTACCCTAATAAACCAAAAACTGTTATATACCAAACTAATTAAAATACATTGTATATATACACACCCATATGTATTAGGGTTATCAAACCCGTCAGTTTCTTATGAGCCACACAATACACACACTTCACAAAAACACAAGCATCGAACAGAGGGCGGCGTGAATGGTGGCAGATGCAAGGTTTGGGCGGAGAGGAAACGAGAGCAGGGAGATTCGGGATGAGATCTTGGTGGACTTTAAACAGAGCTTCGGGAATGGTGGTTTGGGGCCGCTTTCTTGCCCTGGGCTTTGAGTCAGATTCTTGTGAGAGGCTTGGTCGTCTTCTTCCGGCGGATTCAGAATCAAACTCAATGGATTTCATAGGTTTCCGATTTGGGGCTGGACTCAATTGTTTGTGTTCGACGACGCTCAATTGAATTCATTTTTTTACCCAAACAGAGCACAAGTGTTTTTATCCAAATTTCCAACGGCGTGCGGGGAACAAGACTATGTAACAGGTTTAAGCCACTGATGAAAATATTCAGCCTACAAAGCTAAGGATATCGTGACAGAGTAGTATGGATTTTAAAAAATGAAATTGACATAGTAGTATGGATTTGAACATGGCTAATATGAAGTTTATCGAATTTGTATGAAATTTAACAGACGAGTATGAAACTTGACGAAGTAGTATGAAATATGAAATTCAACTATGTAGTATGGTTATAAAAAATAGAAGTACTATATCCCATGATGTAGTGTGAATTTTCACAAATTATCGAATTTTACAAAGTAGTATGGAATTTACGATATTGAAATTTTACGAAATAATATGTAATTTCACGATGTAGTATGGAGTTTCTTTCACAAATTATCAAATTTTACAAAGTAGTATGAAATTTTACGATATAAAAATTTCACAAAATAGTATGGAATTTCACGATTTAAAAATTTTACGAAGTAGTATATAATTTCAAGATATAGTATGGAATTCTACATGCGGCGAAAATTGAAATAAAGTAAAGAAAATTAATGAGGATAAATTGGTTCTTTCATGTACAGTTTGCATTAAATGAGAAGTTATATTTTTACTAGAGTTTTTGAGATAAAATATCACTCTTATGGAGTATATGGGAATTATCCCTTATTTCATACTTGTTTTCAATTTGTTTTCATTAGGGGTGAGCGGAACCGGGTACCTGATCAATTTTCTTGGAACCAGAACTAGACCGGTTGGAACCGGGTCCAAGAAAAAAGAGAACCGATACTAGCCGGGTCCAAAATTCCTGGTACCGGTTCCGAAATCGGGTACCCGTCCTTATTTGAGTTCTTTCTTTTTTAAGTTTAGAATAATAAATTTGCTAAACTACGTATACTACATGCCAATAGCTCCCTACTATATTGTGGTCTTATCTAAAATAAAGTGCACAATACATTAGTATCAGCTTCCTCCTGTTTACCAAAAGTAAGTTTACAATATAATTTTTTTTTTTTATATAATAACAAGTCCACAACATTTACTAGTACAAAGTCTTCAAACTTGTTCATAATAAGAGATCACAAATCAACAGAATACATAGAAAATTCTCAAAATACAATTAAAAATATTAAATACACTTAAAGATTTAGTACCGGGCACCCGATTAAGAACCGGTACCAATGGGTACCCAGTCTCGGAACTGGTCCCACCGGGTACCGGGTCTCGAAAGTCTAGACCCAAAATCAGAACAGATTATAATCGGTTTCAAGAATTTGGAACCAGAACCGGTACCAGCAGGTCAGATTCCGACACTGGACCCTGTGGGTCCCAAGCGGTTCTGGGTCCGGGATCGGGTACCTAGTATTTCTGCTCACCCCTAGTTTACATACCATAATAATTGCAAAAGTGAACCGTACAAAGACATGTTTTTTTATATGTTTCATGTTTGTTTTCATTTTGTTTTTAAATCCTAATAATTGAGAAATTGAAATTATCAAAATATGTGTTATGTTTCTATATTATTTTTAATTTATTTTTATACACTAAAAATTGAGAAATTGAAGTATATCAAAAGATGTGTTACGTAACAGCTGTTGTTGCAGCATCATCAGCAGGTAATCCAAAGTTTGTAGTTCAACTCTGTCTCTCCTCTTGCAGCACAAGAGAATGAGCTTTGTCAAGAGAATAATTGTTAGAATTCCTTATTTGTCTTGGATAGCTAAAAATATTTTGCAAGTGTTAAAAGTAAACCTATGAAATTAATTAACAGAAGTGGATTGAAAAAATATATAGTAATGTCCCTGGGCAACCCAAGCGCTAGGCAACAGATTGCCGTTCAGTTAACGCGCAGCGATTTTTGCCACTTTGAATAATGCTCAAACTCTTTCTCAATTTTCTACGGAGTGAAGTTTTTATCGATATAATGACAACATATTGGTCTCATAAATTCTGGAAAATAAATTGAATCCACTCATACTATTGTTTGTATTTACTTTATTTATCATTGCACATAGTATAACCATATGATATTTATAACTACTTCATTTTATTTAAAATGTGGATATCATTTTACACACAAGTAAATCTATGGGCCTTGCCAACATAGCCCTTGGATCATCACAATATTCAAGGCTGGTCGTCTTTTACAAGAAAAGCAAATCCGGAGCTGCACAAGCCCAACACAAAAAAGGCCTAAACTGTATGGACTTTTTTCATTGTTACCAGGCTTTTAATCCAAATTGGGCCTTTGAACTGAAGCAGAATCCAGACAGCCCACAAATCAGCGCCGTGCAATGTTGTAAACGCATTGAGATTGAGATGCATGCATAATTAATGTTAATGATTTGCTAAAAGAACTTTGGACTTTTTTTGATATTATATTCGCACACCAGTCAAGACCAAACACTTAGGTCTGTTTGGCAAACACTTTTAGCTTTTGTTCCCCACTTGGACATAGATAAATATATTTTATTATCTTTACCTTCACTTGCTTGGATTAAGACATGCATTACAATTTTAATTATACTTGTTAATGAAGTTGTATCAATGGAAACTTCATGCCACTAGGAGGAATTAGTTTGTTTTTTAATGAGCAAAGCCAGGAAAACAACTCACCAATATTTTTCTTTTGAAAACAAAGTAAATGCCCTATGAAAAAAAGCAATTAGAGCTACAGACAAAAAAGTTTAAAGGCTATAGAGAGGAGAGGATAGGATGTATTACAAGACTTGCGAGTAGCACATAACACTCATAAGCTGGTATTGAAGTCTTGATGTCTACTAATTTCTCATGTGACTTTTCAAAAATTGAAACGAAAAACTAGGAGAGGTGGTGACTTCGATACATATCACGAATAGTATAATTTTTAATTTTAATTAAGAGAATAGTTATTGATATGTCGGAAGTGTTTGTAAATTCTTCAGAAAAAAAAAAAGATTCATAATTTATGTCACCAAAAAATACTGAATATTTCGCTTAGAAATTGATAATTGTCTTTTATTAGAAACCGCACGCACTAATTAGTTTGAAGTAATGCTTTATTTCTATACAATTCAAAAAATCATTCATTCTTGTTTTTCAACTATTGTAGTCTCTAATTATCTTCTTTCAAGTATATTCTCAATTAATACAACCAAATTATTGTTGCTCCAAATTACCTGACAAGAACTACTTTTGGAAGATGATATTTGTAATTACAAGAAGTATGACGAGATACTTGTGTACATATTATCCAATTTTACCACAATATTTGTTAATGCACATTTGAAACACTTTCGTACATATGATCTTACCCCTACATATCCCGTATATATACTTTATGTTCGTTTTTTCTCGTAAATTAAGAAGAACATCTTTAATAAGGTTTCATGGATATTTACTTTCGTCTTAATTCTAATGTAAAATATTTAAATAAAAAGTATTTGGAAACGAAGACAGTAATGATTAATCAATTTGCAACCTACTGCATTAAAATTGAAATGCGCTCGCTTTCTTGGGTCCCATTATCACAAAATTATTAAAGAAGAAGAAGGAGAAGAAGAAGAAGGTCGTTTCATCATCCTCGGTCAATTTCTTGGGTGAACCCTGATAATCTTATTATTACTAGTGTTAAACTCAACAAGAACTTATCATTTTCATAAATTCTAATATATTATTGGAAAGTTTTACGGTGTTTTTAAGGGCACCATGCCCCTCAATCCCTACAATTAAAACATAGATATCTTAATCTAAAAAATCTAAAATTGATTTAATGGTCCCTACTAAACCACACTAAGTGAAAAATGGTGTGTGTATATATATATATAATTGTTAGAGTTATCACTACAAAAAACTTCAATTTACCGACAAAATATTCTGTCACAATAGCATCTAGGCACAGAATAGCGATAAAATAGCAACAGAAGATTCCATCGCAAAACTCCTAGTCGCTAAAAGTTTGCCGACAGAATATTATTTCTGTCGCCAATTTGCGATGTAATAAGGCTAAGGCTATTGGTTGACTTTGTATTTTTAGTAAATATCTTTAATATTGTATTTTTTAGTTTATCTCTCGTTAGTTACGGGCTAATTGTTGTATTGTCTGTATTCTCAAGCTATTACTAGAGGTTTCCAATCACCACAATTCATCGATGATTTTCTAAATATTCTCATATGGTATCAGCCATCCGATCCTACCAACCCTGATTTCTTTCTCTCTCTCACGCCTGTCGTCGCTTCTCTTCACGGTTGGCCTTGTCTCCTCCATCGTGAATCTCACCAAACCGGCCCCCTTTGGTGTCTTATTCGTGCACATGGGTCTATCGGGCGTCACAAAGCTCGTCTTGTTGCGCAAGGATTTACAAAGATTTCGGGCACTGATTTTCATCACACTTTCTGTCCAGTGGTTAAAGCTGCTACTGTACGACTCATCTTGTCCATTTTGATTTAGCACAATTGGCCCTTACATCAGCTTGACGTTAAAAATGCGTTTCTTCATGGAGTTCTTGACAAACCTGTCTTTATGGATCAACCTCCTGGTTTCATCGATCCACGATTTACTGATCACATTTGTCGGCTTCAGAAAGCTATATATGGTCTTCGGCAAGCTCCCCTTGCTTGGTTCCAGCGCTTTAGCAAGTTTTTATCGGGTTTTGGCTTTCTTCAAAGTCGTTGTGATTTGTCTCTCTTTCACTTTTATAAATGTCCTTCTATCCTTTATTTATTGCTCTATGTGGATGACATCATCGTTACCGGCAATTATTCGACCCTGTTGCAACAATTTGTCTCTCGTACCAATGTTGAATTTGCCATTAAGGATGGGACGTCTTAATTATTTTCTTGGGCTTGAAGTGTCGTATACCTCTACTGGTTTATTTCTTGGTCAGGCAAAATATGCTTCCGATATTCTTCACCGTGCCGAGTTGTTGGAAGCTAAGCCTGTTTCTACTGCTTTGGCGGCTGGCGAATCGCTTCTAAGTAACGGCTCTCCATTTCGTGATCCGACTTTGTACAAGTCTCTCGTTGGAGCTCTCCAATATTTAACTATTACTCGTCCTGATCTTTCTTATGCTGTGAATTCGGTGAGTCAGTTCCTTCACGCGCCTACGAATGATCATTTTCTGGCAGCAAAAAGAATTTTGCGCTACGTCAAAGGTATTTTGCACTATGGTCTTTCTTTCAAAAGAGGTTCTACTTTTTCCATCATGGAATATTCGGACACTGACTTGGCTCGTTGCATTGAGACTCGTCGTTCCACGTACGAATATTCTATTTTTCCTGGTGAAAATCTTATTTCTTGGAGTGCCAAGAAACAACCTACTGTCTCTCGCTCTAGTTGTGAGTCTGAATATCGTGCTATGGCTAATGCCGCCGTCGAACTTGTTTGGGTGACGAATTTGCTTCATGAGATTCGGCCACTTCCGTCTACAAAGACTATTCTCCTGTGTGATAATAAGAGTGTTATTTTTCTGAGTTAAAATCCGGTGGCTCATAAGCGAGCTAAGCATATTGATATTGATTATCAGTTTATTCATGAGCTTGTCTCCTCGGGTAAACTCATCACTCGGTTTGTTACATCTCATCTTCAGCTCGCTGATATTTTTACAAAGAGTTTACCTCATCCGACTTTTGAGTTTTTACGTTCCAAACTTTGCGTTTTTCTTCATCCCACGCAGCACTTGACGGGGGTAATAAGGCTAAGGCTATTGGTTGACTTTGTATTTTTAGTAAATATCTTTAATATTGTATTTCCTAGTTTATCTCCCGTTAGTTACGAGTTAATTGTTGTATTGTATGTATTCTCAAGCTATTAATAGAGGTTTTCAATCACCACAATTCATTGGTGATTTTCTAAATATTCTCACACGATGGAATAGCGATGGACCTCGAAAGGTATTAGCGATAGAATTGCGACGAAATGTCTTTGTCAGCAAACATCTATGTCGCTATCTTGTGACAGAATATTGACAAACATCTATGTCGCAAGATTGAAGAAGCAAAGAAGTAAAAATGTGGCATTATCGAGTGGACATATTAAAAATAAAAGTTATTAAAATACAAACTTGCCAAATAAAGTACAAATAGTGACTTAAGTCTCTGAATTCGTATATTCCTCCCACAGCTAATCAATTAATGCGTTGCGAAGTGCAATATGAGCTTCGTTATCCTTAATTTGTTTATAGCGGGCCAAAAATTGGTGAAATAGAATATTTTCATCCATCACCATCTCTACATTCAGAGTTGGCGCTTCCATCACTTCTTGAATAGGGGCATCAAAGTTACGTTCATCCTCTATAATCATGTTGTGCATTATTATACATATAACCATTATATCATGTAAATCACTTTTCTTCTAAAAACGCGCTGGTGTAGCCACAATTTCAAACTTTGATTTTAAAACTCCAAAAGCAAATTCTACGTCTTTTTTGCATGTTTTTTTCATTGCAAAATATCTTATTTAGAACCACGTGGATCGTGTATAGTTTGAACAAGAGTTGACCATTTTGGGAATAGGCTATTAGCTAGATAGTAACCCACACTACAAAAAAATTGGGATATTCTGACGGGCAATAAGCTGTCAGCATATGCTTACGGATTGAAGACGGGTCACTATACTAACAGGTATAGGCCATCAGGAATTTGCTGACGGCTATACCTGTCAACAATATTAAAAAAATAAAAAAAAAATACTGACGGGCAACAAGCCATCAGCAATTTAGTTAAAATATAATTTATAATATTATAATTATAATACATTTAAGATAATATTATATATTTATAATTTAATTAATTAATTATAAAATGAAATATATATTTATATTAATCATTTATAAATATAATATAATATACATAATTAATTAATTAATTATAAATTTAATTTAATTACAATATACATTTATAAATATAATATTTTATTATATATTTATAAATAATATATATTTATAATTATTTATAACTAATTATATTTATAATATATATTTATAAATAATATTATATGTTTATAATAATTATATATATAAATAATAATATATTTATAATTAATAATACATATTTCGAAATAATTATATTTATAATATATATACTTACTTATGAATAATGTATTTTTATAATAATATTTTATATTTATAATATCATTATTAATAAATATAATCTACATTAATAAATATAATATAATAATTATATATTTATAAATAATATTATATATTTATAATAATTATATATCATTATTTATAGATTATATATATATATATATATATATATATATATATAATATTTATCAATAATATATATATTTTTAATTAATAATATATGAAAATAATAATATATATTTCGAATAATATATAATTATAGTTATTTATAAATAATTATATTTATAACATCCATGTATATATGTATTTATGAATAATATATATTTATAATAATATTATGTATTTATATATTATTATTCATAAATATAATCTAAATTTATAAATATAATATAATTAATTATAATTACAATTTATAAATTAATTTATATATCTAATATATATTAAAAATATATAAAATCTCACATTTAATTGACTTGGCGGGACAGTAACCACTCCTCTATTTACAAGAGGTCGTGGGTTCGAAATTCCACCCATGATATATGTGGGATTTAAATTGACGTGTGTTGGGTTGGCTGGGTTGTAGGTCGGATTGGGGGTGAGCTGGGACCTGTCAGCATTTACAAAATATTATAAAAAAATTCTGATGGGTGGAATTGCTCACGGGTGCACCCCGTCAGCAATTAATTTGCCGACACCAATAATGCTGATGGGCAGTACTCGTTAGCAAATTGATTGTTGGCGGGTTTGTTGACGGATCCGCCCGTTAACAAACAACATTCTTTTTGTAGTGCCATATTATATTCTTTTCTCTGAATCACAAAATTTGCAGCAATCAATTTGCTGACACCAAAATTGCTGACGGACAGTAACCGTCAGCAAATTAATTATTGACGAGTTTGTTGACGGATCCTCCCGTTAGCAAACAACGTTCTTTTTGTAGTGCCATATTATATTCTTTTCTTTGAGTCACATAACTCACAGAGGGGAAATACCTTTAGCGAGGTCGAAAAAAATTGGAGGTCTCCAGGACATTAATTTTGTTGTTTTTGATAGATCATTGCTGGCTACAATTTCTAAATAATGGTTGGCTTTCCACTTCGACCAGCATATTGTCCTGTGCAGGCAGTTAGACAATCTTTCCATCGCCAATGCATACAATCCAATTTGCCTAACATTCTTGGTAAGTCTCGTTCCGTGCCAATATGGAGTAGTCTGACAACATCATTGGCGGTAGGGGATCTAAGATATTGATCTCGAACCACCTCGACAATATCTCTTCACACACTCAATTGAAGTGGACTCGCCAATTTTGATATACTTATCAACTGAATCTGCTGGTACACCATATGCAAGTATTCGAAATGCGATTGTTATTTTTTGGAAAAGAGATAATCCAACTTTCCCAACCACGTCCCTTTTTTATACGAAATAGTTTTCATGATTCTTTTACTGCATTTGCAATACGAATGAAGAGATTTTGATATATTTGAAATCATCTGCGAAATATCGTTTCATCATATCTTGGATTTTCAGTAAAATAATCATTGAATAAATTACGATCATCATTTTTGCGATCATGATTGGTTCCTATATATCCTGGAATTAAAACTCTGCGAGTTGTTTGATGCTCCTGATGGTTGGGTAACTGAGCGATGAGATTGTTGCTTCTCGCCAAAATGCAAATTATAATTTCTTCTTCTGCATTGCTGCCATCAATCTCATTTTTATACATATTCTCATCACTTTGGAATGAAGATGATGAAGAACCAGAATTGAAACTCCTTTTCTTTGAAGTAATTGAATGAACTTTTATTATGAATGATAAACACTTTCTTTGGATGCATAATATGAATGAAGATGTTTTGAAATTTATAGATGATTGGAAATATGATAAGATAAATTGTTGAGTGAATCTGAACCATACATTTGAAGACATGATAATATCCACATGGAGATCTTGACTGTTCCATGGATTCTCTTCAATCTTGACTATATAATTATTATCTACAATCATAAATTTAATCATCAACTATTCTATAAATATTACATAATATTATGAAGTACGATCCACAACTCAAGTATTTTTCAGCATACAATTAGTATTATCCATCTTGACATTTCACCTAATGGCTTCAAAATCTAGAAGTGCTTCTTACTCTTGTGAAGAAGACGTGCACTTATGTCATGTTTATTTTGAAATTAATCAAGACCCAATAATTGGTATAAACCAATTCAAAGACAAATTGTGGTATCGAGTGATGGGAAGCTATAACACCACTAAACCAAACAACATAATACAAGACAGAGGCAACAAATCATTGGAGTATTGTATGAAAGTTATCATCAAAGCCATTAAAAAGATTTTATTTTTGCATCCATCAGATTGAAAAGTTTAAACCAAGTGGTACTTCTGATCAAGTCATTGTAAGTAGTTAATAATGTTACATTAATGATATTATATTTATGTCAATTTAACAATTGTCATTAATAATTTATGCAGTTAAACCAAGCCACTGCATGCAAGATAAGGACAACGCAAAATGTTTCAAGTTTGATCCGTGCTGAAGGATTTGGAGATATTTGCACCAATTGATGGCGGATATTCATCACAATCAGATACTCAACCTCCAGAGTATCCCATAGCAGAATCTCCAAGATTGTCATCATTTTCTCTTAATTTAAGTGATGACAATGTTGATGCTTCCCAATCACAAAGACCCGCTGGAGTAAAAAAGTCCAAATTAAAAAGGAAACAAGATGACTTATGTTTAGTCATTGTTGATGCGATCAGGGCTGAAACTCAACAACTTGTGGATATTGGCAAATAAATCCACTGATCGTCAACAAAGTTATAACCTTGAGATGAATAGGTTGGAGTTGGTAGAATAACAAGAAGAAGATAAGATTTTATTGAAAGGCCTGGATTCTATTTCCGATCCAAATATACGAGAATATTTCAGAAATGAAAAAATGAGAAAAAAAAAGCTCAAAAGGAACGATTTAACTCTCATAATTACTTTAACGATCTTGGAGGATTTGGAACTAAGATTATTAATAATTTCTTTGTTTAATTATATGTATTACTTTAAACTTGAATTTTATTATCATTTCTTTTATTAATGTATTTATTTATATGTATTAGTTTAATTTTGAATTATACTATCCTTCATTTTTTTAATGCTATGCAATTTTCTTTATTCCAATATTGTATTATCATACACTCTAATTTATATATTTTAATAATCATATTTTTATTATTAATTTTAATTTTATTATTAGAAGAAACAAGTAATAATAATAAATATTTTAATTTATTTTCATCACGTCTATTATCAATTAAATGTACAAATTGTATAAGCTCAATTATCATTTTAATACTAATATAATAAAGTCCAATTAAGGCTCAATTATTAATTAACTAAACCTACATCATCTTCATTTTCTAATCATCTTAAATCTATTATAATTAAATCTTATAATTTACTCTGGAGTGTTAATATTAAACTTTTATATCATTCAATAATTATATTTTTTCAAAATTTATATTAAATATAATATTACATACTTAAATTTGTAATTCCAACAATTATATCTTCATAGTCAATTTTATTCCTAAAAAATATAAAAAAAAAACTAAAACACCATTAATTAAACCCAATTAATCAGTTGAAACCCAAATTAAACTAGCTCTAACCCTTCTTCTCCATCTCCAACCACCGTCCCCAATTTTACGTATGCATCTCCTTCTACTCCAACTCCAAGCCACCGCCCCCTTAAAGTTACAGTATTCCAATCTATATTTTTTTAATCTCAAGTTAATTCAAGCTCTTCTTCTCTCCATCTCTAAACTGTCGTCAAAGCCACCGCCGTCAATTTTTTTTACCCATCTCTATTCTTTTTCCATGGCCTTCATCATCTCCGTCGTACCACCAGTTTCCCTCCTCCTTCAACTCCAACACACACACAAATTAGCGAGGAAAAAAAAAAAGAGTTAGCGCAGATGGTGCAGCGTTGGAGATGGCGTAACATGTTTAGTTGAGGAAGATTTTAAAACCAACGTGAACATATGTGTGTTTGGTATCCTCGCTTGCTTTTGGATTAGGAGTCTCATCATGTATTACGGAAGTTAATTTTTGCATACGATTACGACTATGGATCTAGTTTTTTTGCTAATTCATACATTTCTGATAATTATATATGACATGGTATTTATATCTATACGATTTATGAATTTTATATGTTTGTTATATATAAAATTCCAAACCTTACAAAACTACAGCCTCAAGTTCACATACTCACCTTCGACTATTTTGTTGAACTTAGCGCATAGAACTTGTCGAGATAGGTTTATTTTGATAGTTTAATAAGCATTGCGTTGAACAAGTACAAGAAGGTAGTGAGTAGTGGCTACACTTTCTGTAATGTTAAAAAAATAAAAAGAAAAAGGAAAAAGCACTTGGAAGCTGAAATGCTATAAAAATGATCTCTCAATTTCTGACGTAAGCATATATGGTAATTGGTATCATCATATATATACCTCACGAGGAGAAATTATTATTTTAGTTTATTATAATGTCCACTTTACAAAAAGGATCATGATATTATCCAGTATTAAAACATTAACACTAAGTTGGTCAAATTATCAAAAAAAGATACAAATTTATCCATATCCGACCTTTTTGCTGACGTGATGTGATTCAATACTTGCTTATCACTTTTTAAATTTTAAACATTAAATTGAATAAAAAATACCTGGGAAAGAAATTTATTTTGATTTATTATATTGGTCACATTTTAGAAAAGGTACGTGACATTGGCTATCGTCAAACCACGTCTACTAAGTTGGTCAATTGATCAAAAAATGTCTAAAAAAAATTTGGTTGAAGTTTTTGCTGGCATGATACTATATCTTCTTATCATTTTTCAATAATTATAACACTACAAAAAATAGTGAAATGCTGACGGGCAGGAAAACCGTCAGCATATGCTGACGGGCGGAAATTGCTGATGGGTAAAGGCCATCAGCAAGATGGTCGTCAGCTACCCGTCAGTATTTTACTTCTTCGACGGGTTTGCTGACGTGCCGCTGACGGGTCATTTTGCTGACGGGTACGGGACCGTCAGCATAATTTATGCTGACGAGTATCGTGCCCGTCAGCATTTCTGTTATAAAACAGAACAGATCTGTTGTACACAGATACAAAATGCGAGAAAATAATGTGAGAAAAAAAAAACATCCGCCCTTGCTGTCGCCCCGCCTACCAGCCGAGCCGCCCGGCATCGCCCGACGTCGCCCGCCTACTATTTGAGCCTCCCCCCGTTGCCCGTTGAGTCGCCGCCGACTGTGAAGGTAAGTTTTTTTTTTTTTTTTTTTTATGAATTATATTGTATATTTTTTATTTAATTATAATTGATGGTTTAATTAGGGCTGAACTTTAGGGATTGTTGTATAATTAGGGTTGATTTTATGTATAATTATATAATTAGGTTGATCTTAGAGATAATTATATAATTAGAGTTTAATTAGAGATAATTATATAATTAGAGTTTAATTTAGGAATAATTATATAATTAAGATTTAATTGGAAATAATTATATAATTAGGATTTAATTAGGAAATATTATATAATTAGGGTTTAATTTAGAGATAATTATATAATTAGGGTTTAATTTGGGATAATTATATAATTAGGGTTTGATTTTCGGAAGAATTATATAATTAGGGTTTGGTTTTAGGGATAATTATATAATTAGGATTTGAGTTTAGAGATAATTATATAATTATGGTTTGATTTTTGGTATAATTATATAATTAGGATTTGTTAGTTCAATTAGGGTTCGATTATGCGATTATCTTTTAAAGTGTATGCGATGGTGGTTTTTAAATACCTTGGTGATCGGTTGTGTTAATTTAATGTATATTATATTTATTGTTATGGTTTAACTGTGATTGATTGATGTTGTAATTAGTTTGGGAAGACGTCAGTGATGACGTGGTATACGGTGTCGGCCGGGAGGTTTCGTCCCTCCAATAACGATTTTCAAAACTATTTTAAAAAATGATGGTGGTTTTAAAAAGTTTTGAAAAGTGTGTGGTGCAAGTTACACCAAATCATAACAACAAACTGACAGCGTATATTAGGACAACAAAAGTTGCTGTGTTTTTTGCACAGCACCCCATATAAAATCTTTACACATTGAAACACTTACCTTAGACCCATTTGGGATTTAGTATCAAATAGAGAGTTTGATACTAAAGTTTGAATTGTTCCTTTATAAATTACGTACCTTAGATCCGTTTGGGATTTAGTATCAAATAGAGAGTTTGATACTAAATTCTTAATTGTCCACTGATTTGGACAGTTTGAGAATTTGACTGTAATGTGATTATCTTACGTCGTATGTATTTTGTGAACTTTTGAATTTTGATTTCCATCTCTCATTTGTTCTCGGGTGCACTGCAATATATGTGTACTTAGAGAACTAAGGGGAGGTGCTGCCGAGATTTTCAGGTTCTCATAATGCATAGTAAGATAACTTTATTACTGAAAATCACATTCTTGAATGGGATAGGGCCCCTTACTAAAAATCCAATCATTTTCTATAGGCACCCTCATAGCGCTCGATTCTCTACAATCTGATCATCCATATTATTAATCACAATTAGGATAATATAGGATGAGTTCTGATATTAGTTGGATGTACTAATGGAGGGTAAACGATTATCTGTCTAACACGTTCGTGGAAGGGGTTGAGAGTTTCATACAATTTTCACTCACCCATGAAGCAATGAAGGACGGGAAAAAAATGAAATGTCCTTGTAGTGCTACTAAATGTAGGAACTTCAGTTACCACGATGTAAACGAGATCAAGTTCCATCTCGTTAAAAATGGATTCGTATCAAATTAGTACATCTGAACATTTCATGATGAAACAAATCTTGATTCCACACATCGTCTCGACCCTGAGGTTCAAGTTGGAGTCATCTTACGCCGCCCTGAAGAATCATCAAACGCTTACATCAATATGGTTCACGATGCGGCCTGTCCGAGATTTGTATCCAGCCTAATACTAAAGAACCTCCCATACTAAGGCCCAGAAGTTATACGATATGTTGAGTGCTGGAAATCAACCTTTGTATCCCGGATGTGAGAAACATTCTCAATTATCTCTAGTTGCCCGTCTAAAGAATCTTAAGGCAGAAAATCGCATGTCCCAGAAGTGTTATGATAAAATACTAGATTTAATTAGAAAAGTTGTGCCGAAAGATGATCATATACTAGATAACTTCTACAATAGCAAGAAGTTATTAAGTGGCATGGTCCTACCGGTTTAGAAGATCGATTGTTGCATCAACAATTGTGTGATATACTGGAGAGATGATGCTAATTTGACCAGTTGAAAGTTTTGCAACCATCCTCGATTCAAACCCCCTAAGCAGGGAAAAGCAAAATGACAGAAAAGCAGCGTTCTGTATAAGAAGATATATTATTTTCCATTAACTCCTCGTCTGCAAAGGATATACGTATCAACAGCAACTGCAAAGGACATGAGGTAACATGGTGAACACGTTGTTGACGAAAGTGTGTTGCGTCACTCGTCAGATTCATAGGTCTGGAAACATTTCATTCAAACTCATCCAGAGTTCATCGCCGAAAGTCGAAATGTAAGATTGGGCCTTTGCATAGATGGTTTTCAACTTTTTGGTTATTTCAGGGTGCAATATTCCTTGTGGCCGGTGATAGTATCACCATACAACTTGCCTCCATGGATGTGTATGAAAGAGCAATACATGTTCTTGAGTGTTCTTGTTCCAGGCCCCAAAAACCTGAAGGATAAGTTGGATGTATATCTGCAACCCCTAATCGCTAAGTTGAATCAGTTGTGGATGGTCGGTTCACTCTCGTATGATATTTCTACAAAATATAATTTTCAATTACGGGCAGCACTCATGTAGACAATTAGCGATTTTTTCGCCTACTCCATGTTGTATGGTTGGAGCACGATTGGCAGAACGGCATGTCCATATTGCATAAAATGTTCGAATGCATTTTCTCTCAAGTGCAGCGGGAAACAGTATTGATTTGATAATTATCCGAAGTTTCTTGATTTTGGTCATCCTTTTCGAAAAGATAGAAGAAATTTTCGAAAAAACAGAGACTCCACCTCCGAGCGTACGGTCAGGAACGGAGATTTTGGCAGAGATAGAGAGTTTGGGGCTTTTGAAAGTTATCAATCTAGATGCAGAAGCCGTTAATGGACGCATATCAAAAACAAGTGGTTGGAGGAAAATAAGCATATTTCGGGATTTGCCGTACTGGAGCACAAATTTAATTCGACACAATCTAGACATTATGCACATCGAGAAGAATGTGTTTGAGAAAGTTTTCAACACGGTTATGAATGTCAAGTGGAAGACAAAAGACACTCACAAATCCAGGGAAGAACTAAACGACTATTGTTTTCATCTCGGCTTACAACAAGACGCAGTAGGAAAGTATCCTAAAACTTGTTACACTTGATAAGAAATCAAAAGTTGCTTTGTGTGAGTGGATAAAAGCTCTTTAATTTCCAGATGGATATGCATCAAATCTTTGGCCTTGCGCTTATATGAAAGGATTGAGATTGTTTGGGATGAAGAGTCACGATTGTCATGTGCTCATGCAAAGGTTGATACCAATTGCCTTTCGAGAACTGCTTCCTTATCCCATGTGGAAGGCCCTCACAGAACTGAGTTTATTTTTAAGAGATTCAGCTGCAGAGTGGTTGGGACTGATGATATGCGTCGTTTAGAGCGTGATATTCCTTTGATTTTGTGTCAGCTTGAAAATATCTTTCCGCCCAATTTTTTCGACTCCATGGAGCATTTGCCAGTTCACTTAGCATACGAGGTAAGAATTGCAGGTCCAGTGCAATATAGGTGGATGTATCCATTCGAGAGATTTCTTCAGAAACTGAAGGATAACGTGAGGAACAAGGTGAGCGTTGAGGGCTCAATAGTAAATGCATATCTCATCGAAGAGGCGTCAACTTTCACTTCGTACTATTTTGAAGATCATGTCTTAACAAAGAGAACGAATTTATCTCATAATGATTATGGACAAAATGGTGAAGACGACGATGATGACGCTCCCTTAGTGTTTAAGAAATATGGTGAAACGTTTGCAGTATCGGACAAGAAATTCTTGAGCCAATAAGAATTCGATGCGGCAAGAAATTATGTTTTACTGAACTGTGAAAAAGTGCAAGAATTCATCAGGTTTGAGATTTCATCATTTGTAATCTTTTAACGAAATACTATTCATATAATAAATTAAGAAAATATTTAGTTTTATTAATACACAGTGTATTCACGGAGCTTGTCAAAAAGTCTCAACCAAACATTACAGATGACGGACTGAACAAAAAGCTAGATAATGAATTTGCCGATTAGTTTGAGAGATATGTGAGTTGTTTTAAAATAATTATATACAATTGTGATATATATACGATTTAAATCAATATCTTAGTAAAATATATGTTTATTACTTTCTGTCGTTATAGGCACAAGATACCTTGAACAATGTCACCGACCAGTACATTAAGATTCTAGCAACAGGTTCATCATGACTGACTACATATCATGGTTGTAAGATTAATGGATACAGATTTTACACAGTTGCATACAGATCAAATAGATCAACTTCGAGCACTGGCGTCTGTATAAAAGGAACAAACTACGGGGCTGATGAGTATGATTACTATGGTCGTCTCGTAGAAGTTGTTAGACTCGACTATACTGGCTTGCCTTACAAGTGCACACTCATGTTCAATTGTGAGTCGTTTGATCCAACACCCGCAGGCACAAAGGTCCATCCTCAGTATAATCTTGTCGATGTCGATTATTGACGTAGATTCAATCGCTATGAGCCGTTTGTACTTGCTGCTCAAGTTGTTTAAGTTTAATACTATCCGTATCCAAGTTTGAAACGAGATGAGTTGGATTGTTTGGCAACGTGTAAAATTAAAGCGAGATCGACAATAGATTTTATCGAGCCTATGATGCCTAATCAATCATTTCAAGAGAAGCATATAGAAACGCACAATTCAGTATAATTGGAGGATGGAGATTTCCAGTTACACGTCGACCTTATTATCGGTGAGTCGGATGAACTTGTCGGTGGGGCAGAGGAGGAGACAGAAGATGAATTTCTAATCGATGATGAAGATACAAACGAAAATGAGTTTGACGATAACGTGGACAGTGAAAGTGTCGGTTCAGGTCAATTGTAAAACTAATATATACATATATAGTTAAAATTTGACTAGATTGATAGAATTTGTTAAACTTTTTCGGTTCAATTGTGCTTAAATTTTAATTTATTTTTAGATGAGAGGTAGAGGTCGTGGGCATTCTTCTTCGCTAGGACCCCGTCGAGCGTTCCAGACATCCCGTCCGAGGCCAGTACATCGAGAGGACTCATGCCACAACGTCCTGGTATGATCGAGATCTTTGACGTCCCCCCTAGGTAAGTAACTTTAATATAATTTTTGTAAGTAATTAATTCTTTATTTCAATATATTGCCCTGATAAACTCTATATTTTACCAGGTCTTATAATGCTTATGCTCCTGCTGCTCTTGCTTCTCCTGAGGATGATGATGATGATGATGATGCGGTTTAGTTGATTTAGGAACGAATAATATTTATATTTGATAATTTATTTATGTTTTGTACATTATACGATAAAATTATTAATTAATTATATTTAATTTTATATTTTATGGGAAAATACAAATTAGTTTTCGTATTGAATTATTAATATGTGAAATAAATACAGGTAAAAATTTCAAATGAAATAAACAATAAAATAAACTAAAATTTAAATTTTAAAATGCTGACGGGTAGGACCCGTCAGCATCATTTGAAAGATACTGACGGTGCCGTCAACATATTCTGACGGCATTAGCCTATCAGTATTGCCCGTCAGCATTTCCTAATGGTTTTTATACCCGTCAGCATGTTAGGATTAGAAGTAATATGATGAAAAAGAGAAGAAATAAAAACGACACAATAAATTGTTTATCCAATTCGCCAGAGAGAGATTCTGACTACATTTGGGGGTGCTGGCAAGTCAGGAGTTTGTACTATAATTTGAGATAGGGTTACAATTATACAATCAGACTATTTATAACCAAAAAAATTTAGTTATAATTTTACCCGAATTTTCTAAAATACTCCCAACACAGCATTTGCTGACGAGACTGGGGTTATGGCGGGGGGATTGGCTGACGGGTTAATTCCGTCAACATGCCTCAATAAATGCTGACAGGCGAAATAATGTTGTCATCAAATCATTTACTGACGGCAAAAATGCTGGCGGGTTTATTGACGGGTTCCGCCCATCAGGATTTTGATTTTTTTTTTTTGTAGTGTAAACATTACAAACTTTTTTTGCCTTCCCTTTTTTCCCCCCTTTGTTCTGTTATTTTTTCTTTAATCTAATTAATAAAATTCGAATCAATGAAAAATTAATAAAAATATGAAATAGATATAAAACATAAAATGAATATTAAGAAATTTTAAAATAAATATAGAAATTTATATTAAAAAATTGATTATTAATAAAAAAAAAAGATTAACTAATACAATTAGAATAAATATAAAAATATAAAATAAATCATAAAAAACAATTAAAAAAATATAAAATTGTATATGAAAATAATCATATTTTTTCATATAAATATTTATATTATTTATAATTTTTCAAAATTTATTTTACATTTTGATTTTGATTTTTGATTTTGATTTTATTAAATTTTTATTAATTAAAATCTTATTAATACTAAAAAAATCATATAAAATTTTATATCTCTTTTATATTTTTTTTAAGATCTATTTTATATTTTATATTTATCACTGCACTTTTTTATATATTTTATTTATTAAAATCTATTAATTTGAGAATGAAGGGCAAAATAAGTATTTATCTTCAATTTAATGTTTAAAATTAAAGAAAAACGATAATAAAATTTAGAATAACGGCACATCAGAATAGTGCCCCAAAAAAAAAATTTTTTGGACCTTTTCGATGAATTTACCAACTTAGCAGATGTTGTTTGACGATGGTCAATGTCACGTATCTTTTCTAAAATGTGGTTGATATAATAATGGATCAACATGAATTTCTTCCCACATTTTTTGCTTCAAATTTAATATTTAAAATAAAAAAAATATTAAATCACGACTAGTCAGCAATAAAACCCGACCAGGATAATTTGTACCTTTTTTTATAATTTTATTAATTTATTGTATCGTGATCCTTAAAAAAAAGGACAATAATAAACTAAAAAACTAAGAAGTATTGCGACATCTAATCATCATAACTTGCGACATCTAATATTTCCCAACACTTGTGTGTCTATAAATAGCTCAATTTATGCGGGCGTCCAAGTGTCAGCTGCTTACATATATATATACAGAGAGAGAAAACTGTTAATTAATTAGTTAAAAGAATATGGAGGCATCAGAGAAAAAGAAAACGAACTCCTCCTCCTCCTCCTCTTCTTCTTCTTGGCTTGTTTGCTGCACTAAGTTCCAATGCTTCCCCACCAACTGTCTCGCTTCCAACTCGCCGCCGGGAAATGGGTATGATGAAACAAAGTCGGTGGCCCAGAGGCAGAGAAAGCCTGCAGGAGGGTGGAAGTCCATGCCTTTTATCTTGGGTATATATCTCTCTCCCCTCTCTATCTATAAATCTCTCACACACACTGACAGCTGGATTTACACAGTCACGGCGGGGCTTATCTTTCCACATGTCAGGCATGCCTGCATGGGACTTGTTTTATCTTCATTCTGCTCGCACAAGAGCTGGCAATAGGCCTGCCCAGGCCCATCGGGCCAATCTCCAAAATCGGACCTGGCCTAAATTCCATCCGATCGGCGTTTTGGAGGCCCAAGCCCGGCCTTGAATAAAAATATAGTGTAAATTTGCCGGGCCTAACGGACTGGGACAATTACGTCCGGATTCTTTGGCCTGGCCCGTATAAAAATCGGAACGGGCCCAAATTTGTCATCTACTCACACTCATACGTACAACGTTTATAAATATTAAGAAAAAAAACATAATTTGCCCCCACACTATAGAAATTTTTTTCACAACCCGACCCGCTATCCTGAACCGATGATTCTTAACTCTTTCTCAGGAAATGAAACTTTCGAAAGGCTGGCGGCTATAGGGTTGATAGCAAATTTCATGGTATTTTTGCTAAATGTGTTTCACATGGACCAAGTGATGGCTGTGAATGTGCTCAGCATATGGTGGGGTGTCTCTAATTTCAGCCCCTTGATTGGAGCATTCATCTCAGATGCTTATTTGGGCAGATTCAAAACTATTGCTTATGCTACCTTCGTTTCATTCGCGGTAAGATCCTTCAACAAATATTTCTGCCGCTGAATTTCATATACATTTGTTGGGAGCGTTTGCAAGAACTGAAAAAAATAGTGGGCAATGAAACGGGTCAGGCTAGTTTGACCCAAACATCGGGCCTAAGCATGAAATTGGGCCAACCCAGATTCCAATGGTCATCGACTTTGGATTGATATAATATTGAATCGAGTGCATATATGCATCATGGACCCGATAAATATCTATTTATTTTCATTATATTTATTACACAACTCTTAAATATTCATGAACTGTGATGAATATAATAACCAGATGCATAATGCATCATGATCTCGATTCCAAGATATGATTTGACGTGGATTTTAATTGCCCAATCCAATTTTTATGACCAATTTTTAAATACACGTATTTTTTTTCCGGGTTATATCAACCAACTATGTACTAACAATTTTACCAACATTTTGTTAATTTACCAACAAAAATACTAGGTATTTAACATAAGTTAAAATGTTAGGCGGTGGACCACTGCCTATCGCTTAGTCGGCCAAGCGGGGCCTATAATTTAAATATAAATACTATATTTTATTTAATATTTAAGCATAAATATTGAACAACAAGCAACATAGATACGTGATAACAATTTGCAATCATACTACATAATATGAGCTTATTATCAACAAAAATCGGCTAATTTTTTCAAAGTTCTTTTCCGAACTTTCATCGAACATTTGTATACATTATTATTAGATTTATGTATTACTAATTGACGAACAATAAGTTTGATCGATTATTCACACATTCGAATAATCTTTACTTACAATTTATAAATGAACACCCCAAAAATCAAATTATAATTAATATAGACAATCAAACTTCTACAAAAATTAGGGTTCATGCTTCAAAATCTAAACTAAAACTCACTAAAATCAAAATACAAAGGAAAAAAAATAAATTATAATTTAGGTACTGCTCGGTTGAGATTTTTGAAAGTGCTTATACCTATCTCTATAAGCTCTTTTAGACTATTTGGTAAGAACCAAGAATAAGCTCCTATTCAAAAAAAGTTACAAATCCTAACTTTTTCTAATAAACTCCTACCTTATTGGGAAAAATCCTTTCTTATCCTTTTATATTGTACAAACTATCTTATTTATAAAATAATATTTTACTTTATATTTTACGAAAATATTTTTATTAGTAATAAGTAAAATTTTATTTATTATTATAAATTTTTTAATTATTATTTCTCATGTATTTGACTTATTTCTTGAAAAATATATTTTGGGAAGTCTTTATTAATTATTATAATTTTATTTTTTATATTTTTCTTATTTTTTATGTATAATATTTTATATTTTCAACCATGTCTATATTTGTAAATTAATATTCAATCAGCTACTTTAATCAACTAATTTATCAAACACTAATTTAAAATAAGCTATCAATTATCAGTTTCAGCTACATGCTATTAGTTATCAGCTCTCAACCGTTTAAATCAAGTCAACCAATCACATTCTTAATGTGTTGACTTTTAATTTTTAAAATAGGTTTGATAAAATATAAAAATAAAAACAAAAGCTAACTCCTAGAGACCGCCTAAGCACCTTGAGTGCATCGGCTCCGCCTAGCCACACAACCACCTAAGCACCGATTTTCGCCCGGAGTGTCTAATTCAGCCGCTAAAGAGAAATTGTGGGCGGGGAGGGGCGGTTTAGCACCTGGACGCCGCATATTTAGAATAAATGTACAATTATGTTACCTGAAAAATATATTTATACTCTACAATTTTCTTTAGTGTGTGTACCGATATTTTCGTAAGTAAAATGATTTAGCTTTATAATTGAGTGACAAATATATTTATACTTTACGATTTGATTTTTCGTAATGCATTGCACATCGATATTTTTGGGTAGGTAAAATGATTTTTAACTATATAATAGAGAGCACAAAAGTTCGGTGGGTGTTTGTAATATCGATAAATAACCGAGTCAAAAAGGTAATTTTCGCAATTAATCATACATTCCAAGCGGAGCTCGTCTAGTTAATTATAACAATGGTAATTATGTTCTAGTTTCTTCATTTAGCTACTCATTGAGCAATTTTTTTAGATGCACGCATTCTATGCATATGTGTTATTTAAATGTACCGTTGTGATCGTTAGCAAAATTGGACTGAGTACATTATTGACTTTTTGCGCTCTTTCATATTCGTGGGGATTCACAAGATCCTAAACTTGGACCAGTGATGATCACCTGGAGAGCGTTTATTCGTTAATGAAATAGAGAATCTTTTTTAATCAAATGTATTATTAGTTTATTGCAAAAAAATAATAAATAAAGAAATTTGAAGCTAGGCAAAATTAAATAAATAATTCATTTTTAATTGGACTTGGCAAAGTAGTGTATCCCGGGAAGAAATCAGAAAAAACTGACCAATACGTATTGGCGTCTAGACATTGTTCAAGCTCAAAACATTAATTCCATCAACAGCCGCTCAATATATATATATATATATATATATATATATATATATATACACACACTCGCCAATGACATTTGTCATTAGAGTTTCCTGGCGAATTGCATAAAAACAAATCTTGAGCGTAGCGGAATTGCAAAAAATAAAATACTAATGATAATATTTGTAGTTATGTTCTAATAATCGTCGCGATAGCCGCCACCAATTCGTTTACAATTTTCAAAATTAGGCCAAAGAAATCGCCGGGCGCTTTGGGCGCTGCCTAGGTGCCCTCGGCGCCCAAGTCAGCGCCTCGGCACCAGGCCAGTTNTTTTTTTAATTCTTATGGCCTGAAACGACGTCGTTTTTGGACATATTTTTTATTATTGATTTTGTAATATATGTTATGATATTTTTATTTGATTAATAAACTTATGGATCTATGTTGCTTTGAACTTTGAATCGAACAATAGTTTTAAACTTGTGATTATTACATTTAGTTTTGAATTATCATAGATTTAATTGTGTAGCAGTTAGTATGCTGAATTATTAAATAGTTGGATGTAATGTCATAAATCAGAGTATTTATTCTCAAATTTTAGGCCCCGTCTAGGCGTTTTAGGCGATGGGCTAACTCATAGCGATTTTTAGAACACTGATTTGTAGACGCAAATGATAGTGCGTCCGGTGTCTAAATTAAAAATAAATAAATAAAAATTCATCAAATAGACTTTGATTTATCTCGCATGTAATTCTATAAGGCCACTACAATTGATGATTTTGATTTCATCAAAACCTATTTGATTTTTTTTTCTTCCTTCAAAATATTAGCCCAAAACGCTATGACCATTGGCGTTTTGCACTAGTCTAATTATTTTTTTGAAGTTCTGCCCAAGACGCCAATACCATTTGCGTCTCGCTATTAATTAATTAATTAATTTTTTAAATTGAGTGGGCCAATGGGCGTCTCGACTTTCAATTAAAAAAATCATTTACTTATTTAATTTTGCTCCGAAGGTAGGCAATAGCAATTTACCAATTAAATTAGTCATGCATTACATCAATTATTTAAAACTTGGTTCGAAAAAACAACACAGTATGTTTTAACACACTAAATACGAGCCAAATTATGTCCTTCTAGAAGGTCTCCAAGACGTGGTCAATTGATCATCAACTTATAATTGTTCGCACATCTAACTAGTGGGCCAATACTCAGCACCGAGAGAAATTAAGACTTGACATCGGAAAAAGACCGATCAATATTTTAGATGGAATTGTGTTAATGCTTTTAAAAATCTTATTATTGCTTAGTATTAAATCAAATATAGTATTAAAAATCTTATTGGTGCTTAGTATTAAATCAAATCTTATTGATTGTGTGAAATATAATTTGAAGTTTTTTCTTTTCTTTTTTGTTTTATTAATGAAAACAGGGCATGCTGACAATGACCCTGATAGCATGGATCCCTCGATTGCACCCTCCACCATGCGACCAGGTACAAGCCCACCAATGCATAGGTCCAAACAAAACCCAATTCGGCGTCTTGGCAATGGCACTTGCCTTTCTCTCCATCGGCACCGGCGGCATTAGGCCGTGCAGTTTGCCTTTCGGGGTCGACCAGTTCGACTCGTCGACGCAAGAGGGACGACGAGATATCAACAGTTTCTTTAACTGTTACTACACCTCGTTCACCGTGGTTTTGATCGTCGCGTTGACTTTGGTAGTTTACATTCAAGATAACGTGAGTTGGGTGTGGGGCTTCGGCATTCCCACGACGCTCATGTTGTGCTCGATCGTGTTGTTTTTCTTGGGCATGAGATTGTACGTGTATGTGAAGCCAGAGGGTAGTTGTTTCACCGGGATCGTGCAGGTGATTGTCGCTTCTTACAAGAAACGAAACGTTGAGCTTCCGGTAGATGGTGGTGAAAATGTTGGCGGGGCGTACTATGATCCACCGTTGACGAAGGGGACGATTGTTAAGAAACTCTCGTTGACAAGTCAATTCAGGTAATATATATTTCTCTTAGAAATTTTATGTGGCATTTAATTGAAATCAACTATACTTCTAAAGCGGGGCTTCGACGGGTTCAGACGGGGCATACATAGGATTAGGTGGAGCCTAATTGGAAGAAAAATGTGGAATTGGGCAGTAATTTGTAGAGCATTGGAAAAAATTAAAGTACAATGTTTATGGTACGACATGTTTGTAACTAAGCTATGTCAATTTTATTTTTTTAGACATAACTTGTATTATTCTTTCATTCAGGTTCTTTAACAAAGCTGCCTTGATAATGGAAGGCGAGATTCTAACAGATGGATCCACCTCCAATCCCTGGAGACTATGCAGCATTCAACATGTTGAAGAAACCAAATGTCTCTACAGAGTCATCCCAATATGGGCTTCCGGCATAATTTGTTTCACAGCCATGGCCCAACAGGGCACATTCACCGTCTCACAAGCATCGAAAATGGACCGCCATCTCGGCCCCAACTTCCAAATTCCTCCCGGATCGCTCTCCGTCATATCAATGATCACGGTGGGGATATGGCTCCCGTTTTACGACAGAATCTTTGTACCGTACCTTAGAAAAGCCACGAGAATCGAAGGTGGCATCACTCAGCTCCAGAGGATGGGGATTGGCATGGTTTTCTCCATTATGTCGATGATAGTCGCAGGACTGGTCGAGCGTGTAAGAAGGGCATCGGCTACGTTACACGCCGGGCCGGACGGTATTGCCCCTATAACAGTCTTATGGCTGGCCCCGCAGCTGATGCTGATGGGGTTCGCCGAGTCTTTTAACATCATTGGACAAATTGAGTTTTATAACAAGGAGTTTCCCGAGAACATGAGTAGTTTGGCTAACTCTTTGTTTTCGTGTACTATGGCTGGGTCTAGTTATCTAAGTGCTTTTCTGGTGAATGTGGTGCACAAGACCACGGGTGGACACGGTCATCCTGACTGGCTAACGAAAGACATTAATAAGGGAAGAGTCGAGAATTTGTACTTTTTGATCGCGGGATTAGGTGTGTTGAACTTGGGATACTTTATGTGGGTGGCTCGTAGGTATCGGTATAAGAGTAAATTTAGAATTGATAATCGAGATTTTAGTCTTGATGATGATATTGAGCTTAGTGCACGTAGTTAAGAAAGAATGAGGTCACTTCACTCACTTTTGGAGTTTGAATTAGTTTAGCTTGTGCGTGGCCATATGTATGGGTGTTATGTAATATCTATAATAGTACGTTTCTAATAAAATTGTTACAATAATTGAATATATATGGTTATCTTGGAGAATATCATTTATTTGGCATTTTCTCATTAATTAGTATTAACTATTAAGGAATTTCAAGTGGGGAAATTTTATACAGGGGTGTGTGTATATTTGCGTGTGATGTTTCGGATAATTATAAAAACCATATTAGAGGATTCTCCAAATTACAAATACCCATTGAAGGAGCAAATTGTGTGATCCAGCCGATTATACTTAGTATGTTATACTCTTATAAATTTTTAGTTGTTATATGTTGTATTTATATTTTTATATTGATGTATCCGATACATCAAAACACACACACACAAATATATATATATATGAGTGAGTTATTTTTAGTTGTTATATGTTGTATTTATATTTTTATATTGATGTATCCAATACATCAAAACACACACACACAAAAATATATATATATATATTATTATATATATATATATATATATATATATATATATATATGAGTGGGTTTAAGTAAGGGACAGTATTTCTCATTTAAATCGAGGGGTAATAGCTTTTGGTAGCGGGTACTCTCATTAAAACTCTGTTGGTAACTCGACGTCAATGTTTTCGACACTTTATACCGAAAGTAATACCGAAAAAATATCGAGGGCACATCTACCGAGTGCAACTTCCCCTCGTCTTGCCAAAGGTCAAAATTATACCAATCTTCGGGTATTACCGAGGGTATTACGATCCTTTGGTAATGCCGAGGGTAATTTTACTCCCTCGGCATTATTCAGTAACAAAAAAATGAAAAAAAATAATATAAAGGTCCCGAAGGCATGTTTCCCTCGGCAAATACTGAGGGCAAAGCGTGCACTCAGACCATTAAAATTTATAAATATAACATGCGCGGCCGCGCGACACACACACACACTATATATATGTGTATGTATGTATGTATGTATGTATGTATGGTATGTATGTATATATATATATATATATAAAGCTTTATTAAAATAAATCATCATAATTTGTTGATATAATTATCATCGAATATGTATTTTATTAACACGTATCATGTAATATCAATATCATCTATTTTACGATCGATCGGCTTATTCAATTGCATACGCAATTAATGATTATTTTTGAAGATACAAAGAGGTTGGATTCTTGTTTTAGGGTCAAAAAAATATTTAATTGATCGGTAAATATATTTTTTATTTTTTGATTACAAGTAAAAGAATTTTCGAGGCAGCAGATATACCGAGGGGATTCTTCCCTGGAAATAACAGAGGGCAACAATGTGCCCTCGGTCCTTTAAATATATATATATATATATATATATATATATATATATATATATATATATATATATATATATATTATATATGTGTGTGTGTGTGTGTGTGTGTGTGTGTGTGTGTGTGTGTGAGAGAGAGAGAGAGAGAGAGATTAGGTTCAAATGAGAACCATGTTATTATTTGTGAACCTATGATCAATTATGGACCTTAGATCTAATTAAATGAAAATCATCCTTATTTGTAAACCTAGGGTCAATTATGGGTTTTAGATTTAATTAAATGAAAAGCATTAGTATTGTATAATAAAAGCACTGCTCGTGTATATATTTTAAATATTAATAAAACACTGTGATTGTATAATACAAGCACTATTGGAATATAATAAAACCATTAATTTGCAGGTTCGCAAATAATGATATGGTTCTCATTTGAACCCACCCATATATAATTTTATTAATATAAACAATATAATGTCATTTGACACTTAAAATTTAGTAACCTAACTTTTTAATATAATTATCATCGAATGTGTGTTTATTGACACATATCATGTGATATCAATAGTATCTATGTTACGATTGATCTTGTGATCTATCGACTTATAATGAGGTGTCATTATTTTTATAAGGGCTAATTTTTTTTTGCCCCCCAATGTATGCAGTTTTTCTCACTTTGCCCCCCAAAGTATTTTTTGTCCCACTTTACCCCCTGATGTACAATAATTTTCTACGTTGCCCCCCAAACTTATTTCCGGCAAAATATTCCTTCTAAATTCCATCGGCGGGGTGAAAGAATCTTATAGTTTGGGGGTAAAGTGCAAAAAATCTTATAGTTTGGGGGGCAAATTGAAATAATATAAACATTAAAATTTTGTTTTAAAATTTTATATTTGAACAAAATATATAATTTTTATCTTATACCCACACACACACAAAGTTGTCAATACAATTCCAATTTTAAAAGAAAATCCATAAATTTTCAATTAATATTTATAATCTTCTAAATATAAATATTGTCAATACATCTTTTATATTATTAAATATGAAACACATGACTAAGTATTATGTAAATTATTAACCTAAGTAACATAATAATATATTATTATGTATTATGATTGAACAAAATAAAATAAAGGTGCATTTCGTATATGTATTATAATATTATGATACGGAAAATAAAATTATCATTCGATATTATTATTTGTATAAAAGGTGTGATTAAATACTATATTAATCATGAGTACATTATTATATAAGATTATAATTATCGAATGATTAATATAATTAAAATCTTGATAATTAAAATCTTGATATTATAAGATTTTAATTATATTAATCATTCGATGATTATAATCTTATATAATAATTAATGTACTCGTGATTAATATAGTATTTAATCACACTTTTTATACAAACAATAATATTGAATGATAATTTTATTTTTTGTATTATAATAATTTACATAATACTTAGTCATGTGTTTAATAATTAATAATATTAAAGACGTATTGACAATATTTATATTTAGAAAATTATAAATATTAATTGAAAATTTATGGTTTTTTTTTTAAATTTAGAATTGTATTGACAACTTTGTGTGTGTGTAAGTATAAGATAAAAATTATATATCTTTTCCAAATATAAAATCTTAAAACAAAAATTTAATATTTATATTATTTTAATTTGCCCCCCAAACTATAAGATTTTTTGCACTTTACCCCCCAAACTATAAGATTCTTTCACTTCGCCTCCCAACTGCCCGCCGATGGAATCAAGAAGGAATATTCCGCTGGAAATAAAGTTTGGGGGGCAACGTCGAAAACTATTGTACATCAGGGYGCAAAGTGGAACAAAAAATATTTCGGGAGGCAAAGTGAAAAAAATTGCATACATTGGGGGGCAAAAAAAAAAAGCCCTTTTTATAAAAATACGACGAGGTTGGTTTCTTGTTTTAGAGTCACGAAAATACTAATGATCGATAAATATTATTTTTATATTTTTTTCGATTTAAAAAAAATCGAGGGTAATAAAATGCCATAGGTATACCCTAGGCAATACCATGGGCAAAACGTGCCCCTCGTTCATTTAAAATTAAAAAATAGAATATATATATATATATATATCATTTCATTAAAATAAACTATACAATGTCATATTATACACTTAAAATGTAGTGAACTTGATTTGTTGATATAATTATCACCGGATATGTATTTATTGACACGTATCGTATAATATCAATAATAACTATGTTACGACCAATCTTGCGATAGATCGATTTATTCAATTGCATACGCAACTAATGAAGTGTTGTTATTTTTCTAAAGATACAACGGTGTTGATTTCTTGATTTAAAGTCACAAAAAAATACTAATTGATCAGTAAATATATTTGTTATATTTTTCTTCAATTTTTATAAGAAACGAATTTCCGAGGGCAACAAAATACACTTTGGTATACCAAAGGGGATTTTATTTCTCCTCAAAAAATAAAGAGGGCAAAATGTTCCCTCATTCCTTTAAAATTTTAAAAAAGGTATATATATATAATTTCATTTAAATTAATCATATATTATCATTTTACACACGTAAAATGTGATTAAACTAGTTTTACTATATAATTATCATCGAACATGTATTTATTGATATGTATTGTGTAATATGATTAATAATATTCATGATACGATCGATCGACTTATTCCATTGCAAATGTAATTAATGAAGCGTCATTATTTTTTAAAGATACCAAGAGGTTGGTTTCGTTGATTTAGAATCACGAGAGATACTAATTGATTGGTAAATATATTATATTATATTATTTAAAATTAAAATATATAAATTTATCGAGGGCAAAAAAAATATGCTCTCGGTATACCGAGGGGAAACAAGGTCCCCTCGAAAAATACCGATGGCATTGGTCACCCTCGGTAAGTAAAAATATAAAAATAAATAGAAAATTATAAAATAAATATAATTGCACTAAAATAAACCAATTAATACCGTTTTACGCACTTAAAATACAAATAATTTGGCTTTACTATATAATTATCATCAAATATTTATTTATTGATATGTATCGTGTAAATACATTATATTTCTGTTTGATTTTTTTTCATAAAAAAATAGATCGAGGGCAACAAAATATGCTCTCGATATACCGAGGGGAAACAAGGTCCCCTCGAAAAATACTGATGGCAATGATCGCTCTCGGTAAGTAAAAATATAAAAGTAAATAGAAAAATATAAAATAAAGATAATTGTACTAGAATAAATCATATAATTCCATTTTACGCATTTGAATTACAATTAATCTAGCTTTACTATATATAAATTATCGAACATTTATTTATTGACATGTACCGTATAATATGATCAATAGTATCCATGATACGATTGATCGACTTATTCCATTGTATACGTAATTATGAATTGTCTTTATTTTATAAAGATACCACAAGGTTGGTTTCATTATTTTAGAATCACGAGAAATACTAATTGATTGATAATTCTTTTTCTCGATTCAACAAATATTAATTTATCGAAAGGAAAGAAGGTTCCCTAAAAAAAACTAGGGGCAATGGTCGCCCTCAGTAAGAAAAAGGTATGGAGGGGCGAGTTGCCCTCGGTAATGCCCTAATACTATCAGCGGGCTACCCTCGACACTACAAAAAAACAGCAAATTTTCGAGGAATTTTTCGAGGGAACACCGAGGGAAATAAAAATCCCTCGGTTTTTTTCGAGGGAATTACGTTCCCTCGAAAAATCCCTCGAAAATCAGGGCGCCAAATGTTCTCGCCATGTTTACCGAACGAAAAACCGAGGGATGACCGACGGGTGGTTGTCCGAGGGAAGTAGTCCCTCGGAAAACCGAGGGATATTAGATTCCCTCGGTTTCATTTATTATTTTTTTWWAAAAAATAATTAAATTTRCGAGGGAATATAATTTCCCTCGGAATTATTCCGAGGGATAACGTATTCCCTCGGAATTATTTCGAGGGAAATTGTATTCCCTCGAAATTTAATTAATTTTTTTAAAAAAATTAAAAAAAAATTAAAATCGTAAAAAAAAGAAAAAAAAATAATACAAAATAGGATTTATTTCCAGGACGCTTAGGCGCACCCCTACCCGTCCCGGTCGTGATTTTTTGGGTTTTGTTTCTATTTTTTACTATTTTTTGGATTTTTTTCTATTTTGTTATTTAACAAATAGGCATGGTGATTTTATATGCTTCTCCTCACCATCCGTACAAGTTTGGACTCTTCTCTCTCCTCAAAACTGCTTCTCCACCAAGTTTTTATTATTAGTCATGTGAAAATCACAAATTGCCAAAAAAAAACAAAAAAACAGAATAGCATATTTTGTATATAAATAAATAAATCTTATTTTAGCCTCTTAAATTATTAAAGATCGATTTTGCTTATAATGGAATTATAAAACCGAAAAATCCGAAAAAATAGTAAAAAATAGAAACAAAACTCGAGACATTACGACCGGGGCGGGGAGGGGTGCGCCTCGGCGACCCGTAAATAAACCCTATTTTTTTTCTAATTTTTTCTATTTTTTTCTAAGCGAAAAAGAATACAACGCCGCAAGGATCTACGTGTTGCTAAATTGTGTGGAGGTCGAGGAATATATTGGGTATGAATACCCATTCCAATTTATAATGTCAATTTATACACAACACACACACACACACACACACACATATATATATATAATATATATAGAGAAGAGAGAGATAGATAGATAGATAGATAGATAGATAGATAGATAGATAGATAGATAGATAGATGTACTAATACTTTTTCTCTGAATTGTATAACGTTATATGTAGTATTTACACGAAGAGCATTCAACGTATCCACCCAAACATTAATGAAGATCGGATCAATGAAAAATTGGAAAATGAATTTGCTAATTGGTTCAAACATTATGTAAGACTTTCGATACCGAGATGCATATCATATAATTATGGTATCTATTTATATACTATATTTCCAAAATTAAAAATAATTTGTCAATGTCATAGGCTAGAGATCGTTTGAACAATGTGATCGACGAGAACATTAGGAGTCTAGCTGAGGGTCCCATCAAGAAGTTATGAAAACGTATACCGGATGTAAGATTAATGGTTATAGGTTTCACACATTGGAGCACGGATCTAACAAAGCAACATCGAGCAGTGGAGTATGTATTAAAGGGTCAACTATTGGGGCCACCGAATATGATTATTACGGTCGTCTTACCGAAATTGGTG
>BMAC01000248.1:1185393-1209383 GCA_014905375.1 Phtheirospermum japonicum | reverse complement strand
CCTCCGCGTAATTATCATTGAGGTCGTGCAACTGAAAATCGACATCGTCGAGTTGAATCGGACTGCGTGTATCTATAGCTTCCTCTTGAAATGATTCTTCTGGTAGAGGCTCGATAAACTCGACATTTGATCTCGCCTTGATTTTACACGTTGCCCACCAGTCCAATTTGTCTCGTCTCAAACTTGGGTATACACAGTAGTATACTTGTGCAGCTTGGGAAGCAAGTACAAAAGGTTCATATCGATTGAACCTACGCTTATGATTGATATCGACAATCTTATAATTTGGATGGACTTTTGTGCCTGCACTTGTTGGATCGAACCATTCGCAATTGAACAATAGTGTGTTTTTCTTCATTCGGCCGGTGTATTCGAGCTGCACAATTTCGGTGAGACGACCGTAATAATCATATTCGGTGGCCCCAATAGTTGACCCTTTAATACATACTCCACTGCTCGATGTTGCTTTGTTAGATCCGTGCTCCAATGTGTGAAACCTATAACCATTAATCTTACATCCGGTATACGTTTTCACAACATCTTGATGGACCCTCAGCTAGACTCCTAATGTTCTCGTCGATCACATTGTTCAAACGATCTCTAGCCTATGACATTGACAAATTATTTTTAATTTTGGAAATATAGTATATAAATAGATACCATAATTATATGATATGCATCTCGGTATCGAAAGTCTTACATAATGTTTGAACCAATTGGCAAATTCATTTTCCAATTTTTCATTGATCCGATCTTCATTAATGTTTGGGTGGATACGTTGAATGCTCTTCGTGTAAATACTACATATAACGTTACACAATTCAGAGAAAAAGTATTAGTACATCTATCATATCTCTATATATATATATATATATATATATATATATATATATATATATATATATATATATATATATGTGTGTGTGTGTGTGTGTGTGTGTGTTAAATATTTTTTTTATTATAATTGATTTATTTCTTTGACTTTTCTTTAATTGCTTTTTTCAATTTTTTGGGAATTTTAATAATTAAACAAGAATTAAAATTAAAACAAAAAATTAAAAATTAATAAAAAAAATTAAAAAAATTAAAAATACCGAGGGAAAGTTCCCTCGGAATTTTGAAAAATCCGAGGGAATGGGACTCCCTCGGAAATTCGAGGGAAATATTTTCCCTCGGATTTTTTTAATTTCCGAGGGAATATAATCCCTCGGATTTCCGAGGGAATATAATCCCTCGGATTTCGTCCGAGGGAATTTATTCCCTCGGAAATTTAAAAAATCCGAGGGAAATGTTCCTTCGGATTTCCGAGGGATTGTCCGGTAATGGTTCCGAGGGAAATAATCCCTCGGAATTCCCTCGGTTTTGTAATTCCGAGGGATTTATTTCCCTCGGAACCGATTTCCGAGAAAGGTTTTTTCGAGGGAATTTTTCCCTCGGAATTTCCCTCGGTTTTGATTTTTGCTTAATTTCGAGGGAAAAATCCCTCGGAAATTTTGATTTTTTTTTTGTAGTGCGATGCTTCTCATTCTGCTGCAAAACAACAACAAAAAATAAATGAAGAAGGAGAGGAGAAAGCCACCGCGCCACATTCGTCATCCACACCATCGTCGTCGCTCCCGCGCTAAAATCCACCTACCTGCCAGAAGCCACGCCCCCAACTAATGGAAAAGCAACCGAGCTATCGCCAACGAGCCACCTCCTTCCCTGACTCTAGCCAATTCCTTCACTTCAAAGAAGATAATTATTTTTAATAATTTTTATTTACCTTTAAATTTGATTTAATTATGATTTAGTTGGTTTATATTTTAAGTAGATTTTATGATTAAAACGGAATTTATGATTTAATCAGGATTTAATTTAGAATTCAGGGGTCGTTTATGGTTTGATTAAGTATAATTAACTTCAATTAGGGATTAATTATATAATTAGTATACAATCAGTAATTAATTACATAACTAGGGTTAAATTAGACACTACAAAAAAATATAATTTTACCGAGGGAAAAATCCCTCGATAATAACAAAAAATCCCTCAGTAATACAAGAAATACCGAGGACATCATCCCCTCGATAAAACTCTCCTCTGTAAAATTTACCGAGGAGAAATATACCCTTAGTAAATTTTTCGAGGGAATTACCAAAAATTGATTTCTTCAGAAAATCTTGGAGGGTTGAATCTGATTGTCCTTAGAAAAACCGAGGGCATTATAGCCCTCAAAAAAACCGAGGGGGAGAGGCCCTCAGAAAAACCGAGGGCAATTATGCTCTTGAAAATACCGAGGGTAGAGGTGCTCTCGGTTTTTTCGAGGGTTGCAATACCCTCGGTCTTTCTGAGGGCTGTAATACCCTATGTTTTTTCAAGGGCCATAATGCTTTCCGTTTTTCCGAGGGCTACGCACCCTCTTTTTTTAAAAAAAATATTTTTTTTAATTATTCTTATTAATCCCTATTTTTTATTAAAATACCTAAAAAGATTCACAAATTAAAAATTCAAAAAATTCAAAATAAACAAGCAAATAGATTAACTAATTATATATATTTTATAAAATTTACAATGATTCAATTTATTCAAAAAAAATGTTATAAATGTCAAAAATTAAAAAAAACATTTTATCAAAGGAGTCCTATTATGGGGGAAGCTGCAGCGGGTACTGTGTAATCGGGCTAACAGCTCAGCCATCTACACATTCACATGCGCCTGAAATTGGTGCAGCTCCTACCGCTACTACTCACTTAATAGCTCATTTCTATATACCTATGTTCAATCACTTACTGAGCTCGTCTCATGGTCTATAGATCCTCCATCTGCGGCTGGAGTTGCGCCTCGAACTCCCTCACATGAGTCCTGTCGTACTGGTAGGAGCGAGAACCGCTGCCTCTAAAACTCTTCGAAGAAGCCACCAACTTTTCGAACCAGCCGGTGCCGTAATGTCAGCCCTTACTCGACCCGACGACGTCGAGATAAACAAGGTTAGGATCAACCTCGTTATATTGATTCTATGAAGCACGTGCCTCATCCAGACGTTGTTCATACTCCACTTGAAATACAAGCCATTAGTAAATTCTACATTAAAAAAAGTTAAGTTATAACTATTTAACATAAAAAGAGACTTACATTAGTATTACTAGATCTCATATCGACCCACCTACCGTCGTCCTGCTTGTGTGTTTTTACAAATGAAATTATTAGATAATTAATATTAAAAAAACAAATAAATATTGCATTATGATCTAAAGTTACTTACGATATAATATGAATAATCGATCGTAGATCTTGAGCCCCCCCCCCCCCCCCCCCCACCCCCCGGGTGTGCTTCGACATCCAAGTATCTGGACCAGCAAGTTAGGTCTACCTATTAGCGTTTCACTGTTCGGACCTCTTCTTGTTCTCAGGCTTATCCCACTCTACATTCCATACCCTAGTTGATATGCATGATATATAAATTTTAAATCATTTATAATAAAAAAATTTTAATTTAATAAAAAGATATAAGAAAATCATTTACCTCCAGACCCCTCGTCAACGATCCTTTGCGGCTGACCAGTCTGCTCAAGAAACTGCTTATACTCGTTAAGCCGCTTCCCATGCTTGTCCCCTATCGTGCAGAAGAATGCAAACTGTATAGACTATACAGGTCCATGTCCCAATAAAAATGATTCTACAAAATAAAATAATAATTATAATTTAAATGATATATGATTCTCAAGTTACATTAATGATTAATAAATTTAGACACAAACACCACAATCAACGAATATGCTCAGGGACCGCCTTAAACTACAACCCGGTTAGATGTAGCTCCTTCTCCATGATCTCTCAAAATATGTTGGTAAGTCTGATCTCTCCTACTATGTATCCCATAATTGTGTTTGTGTTTATAAATATTATTTAATAATAATAATGATTAGAATTTCATAATTATTAATTTACTTACTTCTTTCCAGCGATATAGATAAGGTATCGCCTCTCTGGTGGGCCCAAGGGCTGTCAGGATGTACCCGCATCGGACGGTGTCGGTGTAGACAAAACTGGTGTCAGTGCTAAATGATCAGTACCAAGGCCCACGTAATCATCATCAAATCGATTAAATGATTAGCTGAATCCATATCTGATCGACCTAGACTGGACTCACACCCACAACCCCTCGACATCTAATAAAAACAAATATGATACGAGCATTTTAAAAAATACCAGTATATAGACGTGTCCAGACGGTTCGAACCTCCGGTTCACGGTTCGAACCGCTGGTTCGGTTTCGGCGGAAACCTCGAACCGGAACCGAACCGTGAAACCGGACGGTTTGCGACGGTTTGCAAACTGCCGGTTCACGGTTTGATCCTGGTTCGGTTTGGCCGATTTGGACAGTTTTCCCGTTTTTTTTTTAAATTTTAACTCAGTCGATCGACTGGCAGTCGATTGACTAAGAGTCAGTCGATCGACTGCTTCGCCCAAAATTGCCAAACATTCTGTTCTCCAGTCGATTTGAAGAGAACTAGTCGATCGACTGGTCAAATAAAATTTTTTTTGAAGATAAAATAAAAAAATTATATTAGAAGAGTTTTAATAAATTCAAAAAAGAAAATTAAAAAGAAATTGGATTTGAACTATTTTCAAATATTTAAAGTTAAAATTTGAAATTTTAATTTTAAATAATTGAAAATAGTTGCCTACGTATCCCTTATCTTGGGAATCAAAGTCCACGTAGTTCTCACTTACCTTACTTACCTTGGAATCGGAAGCGGTGGTGTGGAGGGTACCATACTCATCCATTTACCGACTCGTTGCTAGATCCCGTAGTATCATAATACGTCTCGCTCTCTTCATCTTCACTAAGAACGTTTTTTTTATTTCCGTCGATCGGCGTTGACCCAATCATGCAATAACATTTGACACTAGAGATTMTGAGGTGTAAGTTTGGATCTCCGCTCGTCCAGCATGTACCCCCCCTTCACTAAATGCTTGTTCGACTGAAACGGTTGATACGGGAATGGACAATATCTCCCTCGCAATGATGTTAACAACTGGATAAAGTGATTTCCTCGATGCCCACCAATTCAAAATATCAAACTCGCTATCGGCTTCATTTTCTCCCAACGTTCCATACTCAAAAGCCGTTATTAGACAAGTTTCAAGTTCTCGATAAGGGTTAGAACCGAATGAATAACCCGAACGCACCATTCGTGACTTTTTTTATTTCAAAAAATCTTGAAATCCCTCAATTTCATCGTCGGCGTCACCACTTCTACTAGGATTACCACTTCTAGTAGAAGTTTGTCGCCCGGAACTCATAGGAAGAGGACCATCAAAATTTATACTATATTCTTTAAACATATCATATAAAGACTTTTTCATATTTTGAATAATATTTTCAACGGAAGGATATTCATACTCTTTAAACGGCGATAAAGCATCATAATAACTATTAAGATAAAGTTCTAAACCACTTTCTCTATTATTAGGATCTAATAATGTAGCAACTAAAAATATACTTGGAATGTAATGAAAATACTTCAACTATTTTCATTTCATAGAAATAACACATTCTTCCAATTATTCATTTTTCATGCACTCCTTAAAGACGAATGCAATTTTAACACAATTTTCAACAACAAGGTGAGAAGTAGGATAATAAACACCGAAAAATAAATTAGTAGCATCATTAAACACCTTTAAAACTTTTTTCAAATAATTACACGTAGACCATTGGTTTGTATATAACATAATTCTGGTTTCTTGTTGGGTAAAAAACGAACACAAAACCTCTTTATACGAATATGTATCTTTCAATAGTTTATATGTAGAGTTCCAACGAGTAGGCACATCGGTTGAAAAATTTTTAGGTTCAAACCCGTTGTCCCTACAAAATCTTGCCCATTTTCGTTGCAAAGACTTATTTCTATGAATACACGTGACCGCCGCTTTAATTGGAGAAAGTTCATTTTTCAAAACATTCAAACCATCTTGAGCACACAAATTCAGAATATGGCATATGCATCTAATATGAAAAAACAAGCCACCAATAGATGGTTTACAAATACTAATAATCTCATTAACACTCGCCGTATTAGAAGTTGCATTGTCAAATGAAATAGAAAATATTTTTTTAACTAACCCATATTCTTGACAAATCAAATGAATTAATTGACAAATATTATGTGCATTGTGAGGAGCTTTAAAATCTCTATATGCAAGCAAACGTTTTTGTAAAGTCCATGAATTATCAACCCAATGACATGTAACACCCATGTAAGAGTTTCGTTCCCAATGATCACTCCAAACATCCGAGCAAATTGAAACTTTGTTTGGTAAACTATCAAATTCATTACATAAGTTTAACTTATATTCACCAACAGCTTTTTTAGTATCACGAGTAAGGGTAGAGCGTGAGACTCTCGTACTCGAGGGATTAAAAGAAAGTTGGGTGAACTTTTCATATAAATACTTTTTTAATATCACGAGTAAGGGTAGAGCGTGAGACTCTCGTACTCGAGGGATTAAAAGAAAGTTGGGTGAACTTTTCATATAAATCATCATTGACAAAGTTAAAAGGAAGTGATCTAGAAGAAACAAATTTTGCTAATTCCTTTCTATGATTAGCGTCGGAATATGTAAATAAAGAAGAGGAGTTCGTACTTACTTATCCTCCTTGTAGTTGTGTTTGAGTCCTATCGATGCCGACTTTTTCAGGGTGTTTGTTGTTGAGATGGTAGTGCATATTCCCATATCCTCCTCCTTCTAGAAATTGGTAAGATGATGTACAATAGTTGCAAGTGACACGATACCTCCATTTTCATTTTTTGCCATTTTTCGGAGGTGGCTCATTTGCGGGTGGCGGGATTTTGATTTTTTGAAAATGTTTCTTGAAAATGTCGGATTTTAACTCCGTTGTTGCCCGAGAACGAGTTTTTGGATTTCTTGGAGGATTCAATTCATCCTCCTCTTCAATGGGCGGCACATCTTCACCGGCAAAGGCGGCGGCGGCTCGATAAGTTCGATCAATGTCGGTATCACTCCAATCTTCGTCAATTTCGATACGATTGGGATTGTAGTCACCGACCGAAGGAGTGTTGCCTTGTGATAAGCCGATGGGATGGACATTGGCGTCGTCATCGAGTTCTATACTCTTCCCCTTATCGGAACGACGGGAACGAGAAGAACCTCCACGGCTTGACATTTTTTTTAGAAGTTAATTATTAATACAAAAAAATAAGAAAGAGTAGTAGTGGGCTAAAGTAGTAGGATTATAACTAGAAAGTACGAAATATATTTGGAATTATAACACTAAACTTAAATAAGTTTAGTTTAGAAGAGTTAGGAAGGCTTGGTAATAATTAAATAATCTTGGTAAATCACAAAATTTGAAAAGAGGGACAATGTAGAATAGAGAGATTATAGAAGATGAGAGATTGGTGTGAGAGAAATGAGTTGGAATGGGGGGTATTTATAGGAGTGAAAAAATAAAAAAAAAAAAAAGCGGATAAACCGCCGGTTTTGGACCAAACCGGCCGGTTTCGAGTCGAACCGGCGGTTTGAATCAACGGTCACTTGATCTCGGACCGTTGATCATCAACGGTCACAAGATCAAGACCGTTGATTTCAAATGGCTCGCTGGCGACTCAGTCGATCGGTCGACTGGCTAGTCGATCGACTGGATTTTTCTTTTTTTTTATTCTCCTAACCGGTACAGTTTGGGGGGTATGGGGGAAACCGGAACCGGCCCGCCTTAATGGCAGTTGCGGTTCGGTTGCAATTTGAACCGTGGTCAACGATTTCCGCAATCGTTGACCGCCGGTTCAAACCGGCGGTTCGTCCGATTTGGCCAAACCGGTGGGCACCTCTACCAGTATATATCAACCATTTTAATAGATATTAATATAAATCAATTATTTAAAATAAGAGCGTTCTACGATATGAACAGTTTACACATATTTCAACCACAATGACTTCCTTTTAAACTAATCACTGAACCGACACTTTCACTATTAAAGTTATCACTAAACTCATCTTCTTCCGCGTCTTGATTTGTATCTTAATCGGTGAGTAACTCTTCTTCTGTATCACCATCTGCGTTGTCACCAAGTTCATCCACATCATTATCATTGTGGTCATTTAACTGGAAATCGGCATCATCCAATTGTATTGGATTGCATGTATCTACAACTTTCTCTTGAAATGATTTCTATGGTAGAGGCTCGATGAACTCAGTATTTGATCTCTCCTTGATTTTACATGTTGCCCACCAGTCCAACTTATCTCATTTCAATCTTGGGTACGCACAATAGTATACTTGTACAGCCTAGGCAACAAGTACAAAACGTTTATATCGATTGAATCTACGCTTTTGATTGATATCGACAAGCTTATAATGTGGATGAACTTTTGTGCCTATAGGAGCTGGATCAAATAAGTCTCACTTGAACAATAGTGTGTTTTTCTCCATTCACCCGATGTATTCGAGCTGCACAACTTTTATGAGTTGACCGTAATAATCATACTCGACTGCCCCATAGTTTTATGTTTTAATGCATACTCTATTGATCAATGTTGATTTATTAGATCCGTGCTTGACTGTGTGAAACCTATAACTATTTATCTTACATCAGTATACATATTCATACATCATGATGGACCCTCTACTATACTGCTAATGTTCACGTCGATCACATTGTTTGAAGGGTCTCAAGTCTATAATATTAAAAAAATATTTTTAATTTAAGAAATATACTAGAAAAACACATATGGTAGTTAAATGATATGCATCTCGGGTTTGAACAACGTAATGTTTGAAACAATTGAAAATTTTATTTTCCAATTTTTCATTGAGCCTATCATCTGTAATGTTTGGTTGGAGATGTTGGATTCTCTCCGTGTAAATACTACATCATTTGTTAGAAAATTGAGTACATACGTATTAGTACATTATATATATATATATATATTATATATATATATAGGATTGGGTTCAAATGAGAACCCCGTCATTATATGTGAACCTAGGGACTAATCCTGGCCTTAGATCTAATATTGCACAGTGCAATTATATGTCCAGGTTCATTGTGCTTTTTAGACAATACTGTAGTGCTAAAATCAGTCCAATTTTTTTAATTTAATTATATATATATATATTTTACATTTTAAAACATGCAATATGTATCTTAAATTGTAGATCTTGAGAATGTGATTAATTTGATATATATTTCATTCAAAATGAATAAAATTTGAAAAAGTTATGATTTGTTGAAAATTTGAGTTTCATTTCAAATTTTTGAATTTGCAGTTTATAGACGAAATTTGCGATACTTTTTGTATACAATCGTAGTGTTTTTGTTTCTTAATCTATTGTGCTTTCCAAAGAACAATGTAGTGCTCTTTGTAAACGTTGATATATGTCCAAAATACCATTTTTAATTAATTAATGCATTTTTTTATATTATTACCATGCTGACATGTCATGATCTCAACCATCAAGATTATCCAATCTAATGGTCAAGATGAGTCCCTAGGTTCACATATAATGACGGGTTCTCATTTGAATCCAACCCATATATATATATATATATATATATAGGGGTGAATTCAATTGAGAACCCTCCCTTATTTGCGAACCTGCGAACTAGTTCTTTTATTATATACCAACAGTGTTTTTATTATATAATCATAATACTTTTTAAATATTTCAGTTATATACACCAGCAGTGCTTTTATTATACAATCCTAATACTTTTAATCAAATAAGGAAATACACAAAAAATTTGATCCATCCATTTAATTTGATATAAGACCCATAATTGACCCTAGGTTCACATATAAGGACATGATTCTCATTTGAACCTAATCATATATATAATATATATATATATGTGTGTGTGTGTGTGTGTGTGTGTGTGTGTGATTAGGTTCAAATGAAGAAACCATGTCCTTATTTGTGGAATCTAAGGTCAATTGCGGGCCTTAAATCTAATTAAACGGATTGATCAGGTTTTTTGTATATTTTTTTATTTGATTAAAAGTATTAAAATTATATAATAAAAGCACTGCTAGTGTATATAATTAAAATATCAATTAAGCACTATTATTGTATGATAAAAGCACTATTTCGCAGGTTCGCCATATAATGACATGGTTCCCATTTGAAACCACCCATATATATATATATATATATATATATATATATTATATATATATATATATATATATACACACACACACTTACAAATCGTACATAACATATTCTTAGATCTCTTCAATTTAGTAAAACGTATATTCTTGCGGCTTTGTATTCTGCTTCGCTCAGGAATTTTTTTCCTTTTGTACCAAATACCTCCCAATATTTTCTAAAGACCGAGGGAACTTCATCAACGCCATTTACACCATCCCGACCGTCATCATTTCTAGGCATATTTGTTCTTTTAGTTAACACATGATTTTCAAAATAGCATGAACTAAAAGTTGATGTCTCTTCAACCAAATATGTGTTTGCTATTGACCATTCGACACTCGCCTTGGTTGTCACACTATTCTTTAATTTGTGAAGATACCTCTCAAATGGGTACGTCCATCTATACTTCACTGGAACAAAAATTCTCTTTTCATACACTAAATGAATGGGCAGATGCTCCATTGAGTCATAAAACCTTGGAGGGAAGATCATTTCTAGTTGGCACAATATTAACAGAATGGCACATTCTAGACGACTCATATCTTCGGTGCGAAGAACTGTTGACATGAGGTCCTTGAGAAACAAGCTCAATTTGGTGAGAGGCTTCCACACATTTGAAGGAATCAGTTCACAAAAGGCTATAGGTATCAACATTTGCATGAATACATGACAATCATGGCTTTTAATTCTGATCAAACACAATTCCTTCTTGTCGATGCAACGCCCTAAATTTGATGTGTACCCATTTGGAAATTGAAGGTTTTTAACCCATTCGCACAATGCAGATTTCGACGACTTATCAAGTGTGTAACAGGCTTTAAGACACTTTTTCGATCCGTCTGGCGCCAGCTCCGAACAATTACAATACTCACTTAAATCTTCCCTTGATTTAGACGTGTCTTTAGTCTTCCCTTTGACATTCATCACCGTGGTTAATACATTGTCAAGTACATCTTTTCTCTATGTGCATAACATCTAAATTGTGGTGAATCAGATTTATGCTCGAATGTGGCAAATACCAAAAGATGCTTTATTTTCTCCAACCAGACGTTTTGGATATTTGTGCATTAACGAGTGTTGCATCTAAATCAATGAATTTTAGAAGCCCCAATCTTTCTATCTCTTCCAAAATTTCTGTTCTTGAATAGATGTTAGATGGTGGAGTCTCGACGAATCTTCTTTTTCGAAAGCCTCGTTTATCCTTTCGAAAATATTGATCGCATTCAAGAAATTTTTCGGTGATTGTCGAACAAGGATTGCTCCCGATGCACTTAAGAGTGAAGGTGTCTCATCTTTCCATACTGTATGGACAAGCTATTCGACCGGCCGTACTCCAACTAAACAACATAGAATACGCAGAAAAATCGCTAATTGTCCATATAAGGGCTGCTCGCAATTGTAAATTTTGTTTTTTTAGAGATATCGTTGAGGGAGCCCCAACCGTCCACAATTGATTCAACTTAGGGATTAGAGGTTGTCAAATTGTCCAAATAAGTGGACAAGTCGGGATTCAGTATCAAATTTTCTATTTTATATTAAATCTCAAATGAGTCTAAGGTATAGTGTTTGGGTGTAGAAAGAAAGAGTATTGTGGATCAAAATAATTTAAAAAATCCGTTGTTGGAGGGACGATTACGACATGATCACCAACTTATACATTAATCAACGTGATCACCAACTTATACATTACGTGATCACCAACTTATACATTAATCAATTATAACATGTATATAATATTAACAAATCATAACATATATCTTAAATACAACATCTACGTACCGATCACTACGACATTTCAAAATCATCATCACCCACAATTTAAAACTTTTCAAAATCACCATCATTTTTTTATAATAAAATTAAAAACCATTATTGGAGGGACGAAACCTCCCGTGTGGCGTTGTACACCACGTTATCACCGACGTCTACCCAAACTATTACAACATCAATCAATCGCAACATGTATATAATATTAACAAACCATAACATATATATTAAACACAACCGATCACCACGGCATTTAAAACCACCATCACATAAACTTTAAAAGAGAATTGCATAACTGAACCCTTAATGAGTACTAACGAACCCTTATTGCATAATTAATTCCCTAATGAATACTAACGAACTCTAATTGTATAATCGAACCTTAATTATATAATAACCCTAAAATAAATTCTAATTATGTAATAACCCCTAAAATAAACCCTAAATGTCATAACTCCCAAATGAAATCACAGTTGCATAATTATCCTTATTTTAAACCAATAACTATACAATGAAGTACCCTCGGATTTTCTCGAGGGTATTTTAGTCCCCTCGATTTTTTATATTAAAAAAATAAAATAAATAGAAAAAATATTTTTACCGATCAATTATTATTTATCATGTTTCTAAAACAATGAAACCCACCTCTTTGTACTTTTACAAAAATCACGACACTTCATTACTTTACGTTTCAAATGGAACAAGTCAATCGGTCATATCGTGGATATTGTTTATTGAATTGCATGACATGTGTAAATACGTACATGCTCGATGATATTTTTCTGATCTAAACCCCGGTTAAAACCATCTTACATGCCTAAATATTATGATATGATTTACTTTTGCGCAATTATATTTTTTTAAACAATTTTCTTGAATTTCTTTTAATTTAAAAAAATCGAGGGGAAGGAAATCTCTCGGAAAAACCCGAGGGGAATCCTATACTCTCGGGTTTTTCCGAGAGTATTTTAGTCCCCTCGATTTATTCAAATTAAAAAAAACTAGAAAAAACTTATTTACCGACCAATTACTATTTCCCGTGTTGCTAAAATAATGAAACACACCGTTTGGTATCTTCAAAAAATTATGACATTTCATTTCTTTCAATTTCCAATGGAACAATTCCATCGTTCGTATTCTGAACAAATTACTAATTTCATTTTGTCTCTTTTCGCATTATGTCTGCTAATTTTTTGTTGATTTTTTTTAATTAATAAGAAACTTTGTACCACAATTTATGAAAGCAAAAAAAAAGAAGTTGATAATGCACCCGCCGTATGATACATGATATATGCATATGCGTCAGCCCATACCAACTACCTCACACCAAAAGTCCCATCCCTTGTCCTTCTTTTGGGATAAAAGAAAATTGTTTATTATATGTAGTGGAATGTATAGGATTACAATTCATCTTTTATCCACGCATAATCACATAAATGTGTTTTTTTTTTTCTTTTTTTTTTCTTTTACCAATGTATTAAGTTATCGCACGCCATCACATGGTCAAGGAAGTCTTAGCAAAACTCACGATTTTTTATTATTAGATAGAACAAATGAACATGTCTAATTTAATCAGACGAATAACAAATATTGAAATTGTTGCAGTCCATCATATAACTAAGTGCTCATAGTATCAAAATTACATCTTGACCCCTTTGTGTGGATAATGATCAAATAGAACATCAAATTAACCCATAGTCTCTTATGAGTTGTTTAGCGATGTGGGGTGGCCTCGTCAAAGGCCATATGCTGTCAATAAATTTATTTAGTGTGATTTACTTGGTTGTTAAGTTATATTCACTCTTTCTCATTCTAATTGTTATTTTATAATTATATATATTAAATAATCATAATACCTATTTTATTAGATATATTAAAATTTTAAAATATAAATTAACCAAGTGAAAGATAAATTATAAATGTAGTATTTAATTTCTATTAGTAATATAAAAGGGACATTAACTCTAGTCGGTAATAAAAAAGTGATTGAGAAAATAGAATGAAACTTTTTTTAAAATGAAACAAAAACAAATAGAGGACCAGATGGATGGATTATCTAATCGTCCTATTTGTAAACTATACATTAAGTTCAACAACTTAGAGAAACTTCAATGATTTCCTCTTTTTTGGGGGTGAACTTTACATTATTTTAGAGGAGGGATTAGAGGAACTCTATAATAGTATATTTAAACTTAATATTCAATATTTAATCATTTTTACTTATAATTAAATATATACATTGATTTATTTTGCAACTAACTGAATTATCATAATCTTAGTGTAATTTGAAGGGTTTTTTTGGTTATTATGATTTTGTGAATATGTAATTTTAATTTACTATTTCTTAAAGTAAATTTATTTTTTAAATGTTTTCCCCATTTCATTTTGTTATATAAATTGCGTTATATGTATACAGAAAACTAAACATATATTATTATTATTATTATTATTATTATTATTATTATTATTATTATTATTATTATCATACGTAGTGGGGAAAATCACATAGTGAGCAATTCATTTCCACACGAATAGCAGTGGCCTTCAAAATGAAGGGGCCTTTGGAGATGCTCTTTGTCCCTTCCCACCTGAATACCATGAACACAGTTATCCAGAAAAGAAAGAAAAAATACGTTTTATATTGCTTTGAAATGAATTACCAGTATTAAGATCATCTCTCTCAATTCTAATTTAATTTCGTTTTTTGCATTACCCAACTAATAGAAACAACATTATGAAAATTTTATTGCTTTGTAATAAATTGCTTTTTAACTTGTGATATTAATTAATTAATAATAAAATAAAATATAAAAATAAAAATAATTATTATGTGACTGAAACGCGTTCGGTTCAGTCAAATAAATTAGGACCAAATTTCTTCAAAATAAAATAAAATAAATTAAAATAAAACTCACATCCTTGGAAGTTGAAATTATATATATAAAGATATAATGACGTAAGCATCTAATATCTGCCCATACTTATGTGTCTATATATACACATAATCAATCACTCTTTTTAATCACTAGAAGCTATATGAGAGCTAGTTTCTGGTATATGTATACATATATGCAGGCGGCCAACTGTGTGCATATATATATAGCGAGAGCTGTTAATTAAGCTAAAACAAATTAATTAATAATGGAGGAGCAAAGGAAACCAAACCCATCTTCTTGGCTTGTTTGCTGCACAAAGTTCCAATGCTTCCCCGCCAACTGTTTCTCTTCCAACTCGCCGTCGTCTCCGCCGCGTGAGTCGCCGGAAAAAGGAAACGATGAAACCAAGCCGGCGGCACAGAAGCATAGAAAGCCTGGAGGGTGGAGGTCTATGCCATTTATCTTGGGTAACTCTTTTTCTCTCTTTATGTCACGCCCACACACTGAGAGGTGCATTTAACACACCTACGGCGGCGCGTGTGTTTACGCATGTCAAAGAACACATGCCATGTACCTACATGGGCCATGTTGTATCCATTTTAAAGGCTTTTTTTTTTTTTTCTTCTTTCTTTCTTTCTTTTTTTTTGCACTTTTTATAGCTCACACCAAATGTGATCGATCATAACTACTCAACCCTATAATTAAATCGTGGAAATTCCATTAGCATATTCTTAACATGATGGATATGGAGCTAGAATAAAATGAATTTCATAGGGCAAGATTTATTATTTTTTTTCTTCAAAACAATGTACAAAGTTATATATATATTTGTAAGGATGATAGATTTTAAAGTTGATAATTATATACGGATAATTACATTAATTTGGATATTTGTTTAAAATGAAACACAATTAGACATGAAATCTGAATTACCATATCTTTTTTTCTCAATTCATTTCCGAATGCTACTTTTATACTATAAAATAATATTTCATTATACATATATCACTAAAATATCAAATCATTAAATAAAACAAAATATCGAGTAACAAATTTGTAAGGTAATCAATTACTATATATATTATATCATTCATAAAATGGATTTGTCCTGTACCAAGTGCATAAAAGAGGAGTGTCCTATCTGAACTGAGAAAAGATCCACATGCAGGATTATTGAGAATGTACAAAAAGATTCTCACCACACGAAATGCATGTCCCACCATCATCACCACGTATTATTACCTTTTGAGTTTTACATGCTAGAGTATTTCTTAGAATAATGGTAGTTTTTCTGAAAATATTAATATTAATAATAACCATTTGAATAATTATTATAGGAATTATCAAAATTTGACAGTTGAGTGAAATCATATTGACTTGGTATCAATATGATATGTTAGATAAATGTTAAAGAGTTCGACTTTGTACAAGCACTTTTTCTTTTCCTTTCAAAAAGCAGATTGGCTTTCTCATTAGGATCGTTGAACAACGGTAAAACATAGTAGAAGGTTTAACATTAAAAATACTAACAAATAATAATAATATATTATTATTTCGTGGCAAATTGAGTGAAAATTTTCAATTTCATATTTTGTTTTTTCACAGGAAATGAAACTTTTGAAAGATTGGCGGCTATAGGGTTGGGAGCAAATTTCATGGTATTTTTGCTAAATGTGTTTCATATGGACCAAGTGCTGGCTTCAAATGTGCTCAACGTATGGTCTGGTGTCTCTAATTTCAGCCCCTTGATTGGTGCATTCATCTCGGATGCTTATTTGGGCAGATTCAAAACTATTGCTTATGCTACATTTGTTTCGTTCGCGGTACGTAATTATGGCCCCTCAACAAAATTGATGTTCGTATTTCATACTTTAATTAATTTGAAAAAAGAAAAACAAAACCGTCAATTGTCTTTTAAAATTATAAATATGTGTAGGGAAAAGGGAATTTGTAATTGTAAAAGATAGTTATAATTAATGCTATATGTGATGTGGGTCCATCTTTCTTGGTTTAGATACTTTTATTACTCCTATCATTTACTCATACTTCAAGTACGCATTTCTATGCCTGTCACTTGTTGATATGTTATTTAAATTGGACATAGGGATCATAGCAAAATTGCATTTAATATGTCAAATGGCACTGATTTTTCCTGCTTTCATTTTTCCCGGGGATCTGCAAGATCATTGATTTAGACATTTATTATGAAATAAAGAACCTTTTAAAATGAAATATGTTAGTTTATTGTGTAATTTAAAGGGGGTTTTCAAAGTATTAGGACTTTAAGATACTTTCGGTCATGAATATTATTGCTTGAAAATTCGGGCATGTTTGTGATTTATCACGATATTCAAATCTAGGCAATAGAAATTAACTAGTCAAATTAGTCCTGCTCAAAATTTTAAAACTTTAGTCTGTTTTTTTAATTATCATTTAAAAAATTGTTAAAACAACCCAGAAGTTGACACTCTAACCACAATTAATATATATTAGGTAGCTAATTAATGAGCCAACTTATGTCCTTCGAGATGATCTCAAGACGTAATCAAATGATCAATAACGTGTATCTAATTAGTGAACCAGCACCCAAAAAAATTGAGATATGACGTTTGCCAAAGATCAATTGATGGGGATTGTTTGAATGCATTGAATAAAAACTATGATCAATAATATGAAATGTGTAATTAATTATTATTAATATAATACGATATCATTGTGAAATATATATTTTTTGTCAAATTGAAGATACAAACATATATACGTTTTGGGATAAGTTGATCTCCGTTTATGAACTCGATACTTTCTATAATCATTTTCTAGTCCCATTTCCAAGGAAAAAAAATAGTCCCATCTCGTTTCATTTAACTTATGTAGATACAGAATAATACAAAAGAATCGTAACGACACACGAAAGCATACAATTCGAATCTTGATAATGAGTGATGCAGACTAGCAATAACAAAAGTGTTAATACTAATAATAACAATATAATTTCTTGATGAAAAACAGGGCATGCTGACAATGACCCTGATAGCATGGATCCCTCGATTGCACCCTCCACCATGCGACAAGGTACAAGCCCACCAATGCATAGGTCCAAACAAAACCCAATTCGGCGTCTTGGCAATGGCACTTGCCTTTCTCTCCATCGGCACCGGCGGCATTAGGCCGTGCAGTTTGCCTTTCGGGGTCGACCAGTTCGACTCGTCGACGCAAGAGGGACGACGAGATATCAACAGTTTCTTTAACTGGTACTACACCTCCTTCACCGTGGTTTTGATCGTCGCGTTGACTTTGGTAGTGTACATTCAAGATAACGTGAGTTGGGTGTGGGGCTTCGGACTCCCCACGACGCTCATGTTGTGCGCGATCATATTGTATTTCGTGGGGATGACATTGTACGTGTATGTGAAGCCGGAGGGTAGCGCACTCTCGGGGGTCGTGCAGGTGATAGTCGCGTCTTTCAAGAAACGAAAGGCTAAGCTTCCGGCCGATGTCGAGAATGTCGACGGGGCGTTTTACGATCCACCGTTGATGAAAGGGACGATTGTTAAGAAGCTCCCTTTGACGAATCAACTCAGGTAAGACATATTTAATTTCCGAAGAAATTAATGTATGGAATTGTTTCCATTCCAATGGTACAATATAAAAAAAAATAATAAAAAAATTGTGGGCCCTATCAGATAATAATAGTTTTAAAATAATTTTGTAAGCAGATTTTGATAGTAATCATTGGTCCAGCATTTTAAAAGATGATATGAATGATATATTTAAAATATTTTAATTTGAAAAATAAAAATTTAAAAATGATGATTTCTAATGAAAAATTATAAATAAAATATGATTCTAATTTACTTGTTATTGAATTTTCATTTTCTAAGAAATAATAAGAATTTCGGTTAAGGTCTATATTTTTCCTTTTTGAGAAAAACAAAGCAATTAGCGCTAGGTGGACAGACAATGAAAATGTGGGCGGGACTAAATTATAGTAAGACAAGCTCATTACGAAATCTCATCTCATAATATGTTGATGTGAACATAGAAAATATGTGGTGACCAAGATTGTTCCTGGCCCTGGCCCTGGCCCAGTTCTGCATATTAGGCATGTGTGTTGCCACTTGCCAAACGCAATTCATTTCATTTTAGCCGTGAAGTGTTTATCATTCTTGTTTCAATGTATAGAGTAAATTACAAAGACTACCCTTTAGGTTGGACCTAATAATAATAATAATAATAATAATAATAAAGTCGGTTATCTTTCAATATTACAAACATTCTTTATGCTTTAGGTTTGTATATTTAATCAATAGAGATTTCCTAACGAAAATCCAATTTGTATAATAAAAAACAAATATTATGGATACTATGAACTTATATTAAGTTCTCAAGAAAATTGTGATTGAACTAATTATGATTGTTCTTAAGAAATCCAAGTTTGTTTTCATGGATCCAGGTTTTTTAACAAAGCTGCCTTAGTAATGGAGGGTGAGATTTTAGCAGATGGGTCCAACTCCAATCCCTGGAGACTATGCAGCATCCAAAGCATTGAAGAAACCAAATGTCTCTTCAAAGTCATCCCAATATGGGCTTCCGGCATACTCTGTTTCACAGCCATAGCCCAACAGGGCACATTCACCGTCTCACAAGCCTTGAAAATGGACCGCCATCTCGGCCCAAACTTCCAAATCCCGGCCGGCTCCCTCTCCGTCATATCCATGATTACGATCGGGATGTGGCTCCCGTTTTACGACCGAGTCCTCGTACCGTACCTTCGAAAAGCCACGAGAATCGAGGGTGGCATCACTCAGCTCCAGAGAATGGGGATCGGCATTTTTTTCTCGATTATGTCAATGATCATCGCGGGATTAGTCGAGCGTGTTAGGAAGACATCAGCGTTGTTACACGCCGGACCGGACGGTATTGCCCCAATAACGGTCTTTTGGCTGGCCCCACAGTTGATACTGATGGGGTTCACTGAGGCTTTTAACATTATTGGTCAGATTGAGTTTTATAACAAGGAGTTCCCGGAGAACATGAGTAGTTTGGCTAACTCTTTGTTTTCTTGTACTATGGCGGGGGCTAGTTATTTGAGTGCTATTCTGGTGAATGTGGTGCACAGGACCACGGGGGCACACGGTCACCCTGACTGGCTGACGAAGGACATTAATAAGGGAAGAGTCGAGAATTTGTACTTTTTGATCGCGGGATTAGGTGTCTTGAATTTGGTGTATTTTACGTGGGTGGCTCGTAAGTATCGGTACAAGACTAATTTTCGAATCGACGATGATGATCAGGATTTCGGTTTTGATGATGTTGAATTTAGTGTAGTTAAGAAGTAGTGAGGTCATTTCTTGAGTTTGAATAAGTTTTTAGCTTATGCAGCCATATATGTACGAGAATGTTATGTTGTAACTAGTGGTACTCTTCTTGTAAAGCTGTTGCTATAGTTGAATAAAGGGAAGAAGGATTTAAATCGTGAACTTTGTGTGTGTGTGTGTGAAAAAGAAATCCCATAAACGAAATGCTGCCTATCCAATGTTTTAAAAGGCGCGTGGCGTGTTGAGGCAGCAAGGTCGAGCCTCAAGCTTTTGAAGTTTTTAGGCGGCGAAAAGGTGTTTCCATTTTCTATATTATTTTAACTATTTTGGATTAATAAGCAAGTAAAATAATACAACGTTTGATGATTTTTTTGCAATATTTTCTAATTTCTCATTTAAAAATTAGTTTTTAAAATATTTAAAACTAAGATATTACTTAATATTATTAATTTGGTAATAATCTCGCACTATAAAGATAGTTGAGTTTCATAAAAAAATATTAAATAAAATATAAACATAGTTAAAATATAACAAAAAAAGTACATGTTACATATATACGAGTCGGTCAACTCTAAATTGACGGTCGTTTTCAAATCTTTTCAAACCTCTCGCAAGATGAGACGTTTCCGTGATAACTCAAATCTATGCAAACTTAGGCGAAGTGTAAACGAGCTTTTTAAAACAACGAACATATTCACCATGGGGTGTTTATTCTAATGATTTGTCCATTCACTGTTGTCGACCATACCCGTCAGCAATCTTAAAAATAAAATAAAATGCCGACGGGCAACAGGCAACAACCGTCATCAATTTGCTGATGGTCAATACCCGTCAACTCTCTCTCTCTCTCTCTCTCTCTCTCTCTCTCTATATATATATATATATATATATATATATATATATATATATATATATAAAATTATTTAAAGGGATATAAAATAAATATAAAAATATAAATGTATAATATAATTATATATTTAATATAATATACATAATTAATTAATTAATTATAATTTGATTTAATTATAATTATATGTTTATATGTTTATATATTTATAAATAATATAAATAAATAAATATATATATATATATAATATTTATAATAAAATTATATATTTATAATATCATTATTCATAAATATAATCTACATTTATAAATATAATATAAAATTATTATATATTTATAAATAATATTATATATTTATAATAATTGTATTTCATTGTTTATATATAATATATATTCATAAATAATATATTTATAATTAATCATATATATTTGGAAATAATATATACTTATAATTATTTATAAATAATTATATTTATAATATATATATATATACATATTTAAATAATATATATTTATAAATAGTATTATGTATTTATAATATCATTATTTATTAATATAATTTACATTTATAAATATAACAATATTAATTATAAATATAATTTATAACTTAATTTACATATGTGGAATTTAAATATAATATTTTTTACAAGAATGTAACACTCCTCCTCTATTTACAAGAAGTTAGGGGTTTGAATCCCCACCTATGCTATATGTGGGATTTAAATATAATATTTTAAAAATATTGACGGATCTGACCCGTCAATATTGAATTTTGAAAAATAGAAGATGAACAAAAATAAATGGGGGTGGGGGTTGCCAAGCCAGGATTTTTCAAATCTTAGAATGAGTTAATAATAATAATAATAATGATGATGATGATGATGATGATGATGATGATAACAACTTTCAGTAATATGTATGGTTGGATTGTCTTGGAGAATGACATTTCTCTTTACCCATCTTTATACATATAAAGAGTGCGTCACTTATAAATAGCAGTGATGTATTTTACTGTGAAAATAATATTTTTTATTGTTAGTATAAAAACTGATGAACGCAAAAAAATGAAAAACAAAACAAAATATCAGTAAGACGGTAAGAAAATGTGGGAGATGTAAACCTAGCAAATCTTATGTTTAATTTTGTTGTATAAGATGTTCACTATAATACATGTGTCGCGAATCTGGTGAAAATGCGTAATTATAATAAATTAGTTCGATAACACGCGTTTACGCGGGCATTGCTAAGAAAAGTATAAAAATATAATTTTTATTAAAAGAAATTGTTAAGTTCATACATTAAATATGATAAAAAGTAAAAAAAAAAAATCAATTTAAATTTCAAAAAAAATACCTTATACACTATATTATTAATAACCCGAATGTTGAGAAATAATTGGTCAACTTCAAAAATTGAATTATTAATACAAACAAAAAAAGAGATATTATTCACTTAAATTTTGAAAAGGTCATTGTAGACAGTATTAACGGGTTTTCTTCCCAAATCGACATTAGTGTTTTGAAGTGGAAGCAAGTCCATTTCAAAAATATTATCTTTTCATTATGTAAATGATTTTTTATATATGTAGCAAAAAGTGATTATACATTATTTATATAGAGATTCAATTCTTAAGTAATATAAATACATGAAAATACGTAACAATAATAAGTAAGAGTTTTATTCATTTCCATTGGTAAATGATTATGTTCAATTGAGTCAAAATCACAATGTAAAATACCATATGATATTTTTGTAAAATCAATTAAATCTTGTAATCGAAATACAACATGAAAAAGAAGGCATATGGAATGTGTAATAATTAGTCGAATTCATTTATGAATATTGTAATTAATGATATCAAATCAAAGGGAATTTGTTACTGATCAGTACGATCATAATGATAACCATAATTGATTTCAAAAACGACTTTGAAATGAACAAATATAACATAATTTACAAATATACCAGAAACATATCGGAAGAAATATATAGAGATAAAATACGATTTATGGACAATATCAATCAAGATATACTATCTCCCATCTAGATATCAAACACAGTGGTTATATACGGTATAATCAATTTACAAATCAATGTCGGAGTGATTGTAATAAAAATCTAAAAAATATTAATATACCATAATACGATAGACATTGATTGTATATTTATATTTATTGCAATTAATTTACATTAATTTTATAAGAATATATATCTCGTATGTATTGTAATTATTATGAAAATGCTCGATTATAATGTGGTTATATATGGTATAATTAATTTACAAATTAATATCTAATTGATTGTAATGAAAACCTAAAAAATACTAATATATATTAATATTATCATAATACTGTAATAATTGATTGTATATTTATTGTAATTAATTTACATTGATTTCGTAAGAATATATATCTAATTATGGAAAATGATTAATATATATATATATATATATATATATATATATAGTATATTATATATATATATATATAATAACAGTACTGGCTATATGAGGCAATTGTTTTGGTTCCCTCCAAAATTTCTTTATTTCCTCAAAAAGAATTTTTTTGGCGCAAAGCCACAATTGTTGACTTTCAACTGTTTTATTTTTTAATTTAAATCTCACAACACACAATTGTTGACTTTTCAACTGTTTTTTTTTTTAAATCTCACAGCACACAATTATTGACTTTTCAACATTTTATTTATTTATTTATTTATTAATCTCATAGCACACAATTGTTAACTTTTCAACATAAGTTTCAAAATTAAAGTCGTGTGTTTAAAAAAAAAGAATTTTTAAGTAGCTGAATTTTGGATTTTATGGCTAAAAAAATAGGATATAATTGTTTAAATTTTTGAATTTGTGAACCAACTTTTTTTTGGATTTTTTAAAGCTCTGAATTCAAAATTTTGAAAAATCATCGATTTTTCGAAATCTTAGAATTTTAAATTTGTGAACCACATAAATTGAATTTTTAACTGCCCAAAACTCACAATTTAAAAACTTATATATATATATATATA
>BMAC01000248.1:1138707-1167710 GCA_014905375.1 Phtheirospermum japonicum | reverse complement strand
TCAAAATCAATTTCCGGCCAAAATTTAAATTTCAAGTCAGAAATGGACTAAATGTGCGATTTCTTTTAAATTAGTGGACTAAAATCGCCACCCGTGTATTCGGTGGACTAAAATCCCCAACTACCCTAAATTAGTGGACTAATTCTGCATTTTGGCCTATATAAGAAAAGGGTTTCATTCTCCATTAAAAAAGGAAATTGATAGCGGTCAACATACTAACAAAAATGATTGCTGCTTCTCACTACTTTCTACATATTCACTCTTATAGTTAAAACATTCATTAAATACAATAAAAATCAAACTATTAAACAATAACAAGATAATAACAATCATCGTATATAAACAAAGATGATATATATCCAATATATGGGCGAATCCTACTAAAATGTTACCAACTATTGACGTGAACAGATTTTCCAAACCTGTTAGCATGCAACAGCAACACAAGCAACACCAACTCAGGCAAGATTCTTGCCATGCATGATATGCATGACCATAGCTCAGAAAGAAGACAAAACACAGCTCCACAAGCTGACAAACCAAGAGAGTCGTTGCAAGAGTCCAACTAGGTTTATATTGTCATTTTGTATGAACCAATATCATTTGTACACGTAGAATTATTCTAGATCATTTCTAAGGTTATAAATAGCAACTCTTGGTTCAATAGTTGCACTGCTTAATATGTAACCCTAATTTCGTTCATAATGGAAAATATGCTTTTTAGCTTTATGTTGATCTTTTATGTAAACTAAATTGTCTATCATGGTACTAGAGCCATTGATAGACCTGTCCCTATCATGCTGCAACATCGATTAATTTTTCATCCAGTCCCCCATACAATTTTTCATTTATTGTCTCTGATTTTTCTCCTTTTATCCTAACATGTCTCAAACAATTATTGAACCCACCCCAATACTTCCTGATCCAGTTATTCAACTAAAAAATCAACTAATCAGCACCAAGCTTAATGACAATAATTATCTCATATTGAGACAACAGGTTTTAACAGTCGTTAGAGACTATGGTTTGTCTAGTTTTGTTGATGGAACTCAAAGGGTCCCAGACCAATTCATCCTAAATGACTCGAGTGATGCTAGCATCATAAACCTAGCTCATTCTATCTGGATTTGTCAGGATAAGTTATTAGCCTCATGGCTATTAGTCACAACTGTTGGACTTTACATATCTAATGAGATTTGGGAGGCTTTACAGATCAGTCTTGCTAATGAGAGTGATTAGAGTAGACTTGTCCTTATTTTTATTAGCTTTTTAGTTCGTTTTTCTATTTGTTTTTGGTATAAGTTGGACGATTTAAGCATAATTCCGTATTTTTATAGTTCTGACTTATTTTACCGTATTTAATCATAATTGATGCAAATAGGTGATATTTCGTTGTATTCACCTTACAGCTAAGTAATCGGAAGAGTTCAGCGCGTAATAGACGAAGTTCGATTTTCAAAAATAGGAGAACGAGCTTTCCAGCGAAATGAGTAGCAAAAGATCGAGAGACGGAGGCAGAAGCTCAGTCGCGTCGACTAACGCGACCGTCGACGCTCCGTCAATGCGAGCCATGATCCGCGTCAGTCGACGCAAGGCCGACACACCGTCGACGCAACTTGCTGAAGCGTCGACCGAAGGAGCGTCAGTCGACGCAATTCTCTGAAGCGTCGATGCAAGCCCGCGTCAGTCGACGCACACGGAAGCTCGCTACCGCAAGGCCTTACCGCTAGTTCACTCGAGGCGTTAACGATGACGATCAACCACTGAACCTACCGCTTAACCGCAGCAATCATGGATTACGATGATTTCGTCGATCGAGGTCGCAATCCGACCCAAGTTAGCCGCAGTCCCGGCAACCTTTTGATGAGCTGCAACCCAGCCATTTACGACGTTGGCCGCAATCCGGCCGTTTCAAATCCAAAAAGACGTGCCACCGGGCACTTGCGCGTCGCAATTGATCACAATCATGTTTTGTTTGTTTGTTTTTTGTTTATAGGTTTGTTCGGGACAATCTAGTCACGCGATCTAAGACGAAGGATAATTGCACATGCATTTTTAGAGAGACTCGGCCATCGAATTTTCAGGGATGTTTTTCTTATCTCCCATACTCTTATTTTCTTTAATATTTATGACAATCAGGAGATTGCCAAGTTTTTAGGGAGGGGGGTGGTTGAGTATGGTTAGTGCAATTTGATGTCTTTTGTTTTGAAATGCATATTTTTGATGTGATTGATCGCTATTTCTACGCTTATTTGTGTTTGTATGGCATGCCTGTCGAAGTTGACTATGTATGATTATTTGTTTTAGTCTTTGAGCGTGCATAAGTGCATAAATTTTTCAAAATTATTATTATATATTGTAAAATGGTACTTGGACGCAATCGATTTCGCAAAACCTTAAAAGCAGCGTCAATTCAAAATTTTTCATGCAAAAAGCCAGCGAGTAGCCTGAGTGTTTATCATCATTGCATGTGCTTGAATAAGTTTCAGTCTTGATATCTCTTTGAAACCGCTGTGTGTAGTCGACTTTGAAACATGAAGTTAAGGCACATATAAAACCCTATTCCGGCTCATATCCATATATTTTAGCCACTATAAATTCCGAATGAGCCAATCATAGCCAAATATCCATGCCTATAGCCATGAGTGTTTTTGAGACGACCCCTACAACCCATTAAAAGCGTGGGGTAGGAGTTCGTATTTTTATTGGTTATTTGAGTCTTGGAAATTTTTATTAGGAATTTATTATTTTTGTAAATAAGGACCACCATCTAAAAAAAAAAAGAGAAAAAAGAAATAAAAAAAAGAGAACCCCATAAAAAGAATAAAAGGGAGATATATAAAAAGAAAGAAAAAGAAGGATGGTGAGTCTAGTTGACTATTTTAGTCATTGCCTACGCGCTTATAAAGGCTTGAATTTTATTGTTTATTTTATGAAGCCTAATGTTTAGAAGGCAAGAGTTGTGTAAGAAGCATGTTATAAGCTTCAATTGTGCTTAAGTGGTTTGAGCTTTCAGTCGGTTTACGAGTTTTTGAGTTGAGGAAATAGCCTATTTTAAAGGCTACGTTATGAGTGTTTAGTGAGGTTTTTATTTTTGAACGAGGTGAAGCAATTTGCTTCTTGATTAGATTAGGTTGAGTGAGCGATTAGCCACACGACTTATATATTCCATACCCGTCCAAAGAGCCTTACATTACAACCCGTAAAGACCTTTTCTGATTCTTAGTTTTGATAGCACACTTAATTTGCGATTGAGAAGAGATTGATTTTCTGTGCTTATTTATTGTGCATGTAATTGTATGATTTGAGTGTATACACGTCCCATGCAGAAAATACTTGAGTGCTTTTGAGCGTACTTATATATATTATCCTTCGTGAGGAAGCATGATTTTATTTTGAAGCGACAATGTAATAATGGTCAAGTGTTTGACGTTGCGTGACTTGTACCTATATTTTCAAAATTATCTATGTAGCAAAGCACGACCTTTTGCTTGAACTAATTTTCATTCTAGTTATACTTTGAAATTATCGTTTGTTCGAGGACGAACAAACCAATAAAGCGTGGGGTAGTCAAGGGAAGTAGAGATTAAACCGCATCAAATTAATTTACTTCAGACTTTTCATGGAAATGCCCACGAATACCCTTTAGCGTTTTTGAACTACTTTCTCGATGAAGTAGGCAGATTTGTAGGTCACGGCCTAAATCGGGAGGAGATGCAAATGATTTGTTTCCCCTATAGCATGAAAGACAAGGCGAAGACATGGTTACTGTCCTTAGAACCAAGGTCATTAACTGATTGGGAGATGATAAGCGAGAAGTTCCTAAATCAATACTATTCGGCACAAACAACGGGGCAAATTCGGAGGCAGATTGCTAACTTCGAACAAGTGGAGGGAGAATTATTTCATGAAACATGGGAGCGTTACAAATCACTTTTACAAGCATGCCCCCATCATAGCTATTCCCCGAGACAATTAATCAGTTTTTCTTTGATGGTTTGTCGCCCATGGGGAAAAGCCAAGTTGAGATAGCAGCAGGAGGAGATTTTGGTGATTTAACGGCCCGCGAGGCAAAACGAGTATTGGAGAAATTGAGTGAAAAATCTAGAGAAACTAACTCTCGGCCTCGTAAATTGAAAGTTAATGAGATCTCCATCCCTGATCCTGACTTAGATGATGACAAATTAGTTAAAGCAAAGTGCGAAGAGATATTTGAGGAGAAATTGGCAGCTTGGAAGGCCGAGCGGGCAAGCAAGGCCTCTTCGAAGAAGACTAATGCGATGTGTCACCAATGCGGATCCCCCGAACATTTAACCGATATGTGCCCATTCAACAACAAACAATGAGGGGACGTCAACGCCATCCAACACTATTCGAATCAACAACATTCGGGGCAGAGACCACCACACATGCAAACACCTACTACAGTTCAGTCGACTGATCAACTTTTAGTCTGGCAACAGAATCAAGTTGCCGAAACTATTCGGAACCGAGACGGACTTACACATGTTCAGGAGGAAATGAAGGGAGTTCGAGACGATATGAAAGAATTGAGAACGATGATGGCTGAAATGGCCAAAGGCACTCTTGAAAATTCATCAGGACTAAGAAGATTGGAGTTAATGGTAGGACAATTGGCAACTGACATGGCATCATTGAAGAAGGAGAAAAATACTCTTCCAAGCGAAACAGAACAAGCCTCAGCTATTCATGTGCTGAGAAGCGGGAAAGAAGTGGATAACTGCATCGAGCTAGGAAAGGAGGGAGACAAGAAAGAGACCGAGACCCAACCTCCGGGAGCAGTGAAGAAAAAAAAAATCGATAGCAACTGAAGACCCCGCCGAATCCTTAAATGCAACCCCGCAGAAGTTGACCATTTATGATCACGTTCCCTTCCCAAGTCGCCTACGTCCAGCAAAGGAGAATAAAAAATTCATGGAGCTATACAATCTATTGAAAAATATTAATATTAACCTCCCCCTGATAGAGGTGATAAAGACAATGCCAGCGTTTGTGAAGTTTTTCAAGGAGCTAGCATCAAGGGAAAGGCGTTTGGCTAAAAATCAGACTGTAGCTTTGATAAGAGAAGTTGGAGATATATTTAAGAGACCATTGACACCTAAAGAAAAGGATCCCGGGAGTCTTTGCATAACTATTTCTCTCAGGAATGGACAAACGGCAAGAGGGAAGGGCGACTATGTCCGTTTTAGGCGAAACGGTGATGTTTTCACTTCAAGATATTCACAAGACTCCTGCACCATTTATAAAAGACAAATGTTCTACTGTTGATTTAGTAGATTCTTGCGTGAATGAACTCCTAAGCATCGGCATGGTCAAAGAGTTTGATAATGTCGAGGCATTTGAGGATGGATTGCCCATGAAGTTTGACGTGCCTAAAGACGAGCCAAAAGTGGAGTTGAGATCACAACGAGATCGTTCGAGGTTTGAGCCAAGAGAAGAGACGAGGCCACCACATGTTCGTTCAAGAAGTGTTTCCCTCGACCCCTACAAGAATTTTAAACGTACGAAGAAAAAGGGCGAGGCTAATAGCAAGGATTGGACAAAGAAGAAGAAGAACTCGAATGAGGTTTTTAACGAGAAGTTCAAGGTTGGTCAACTAGTGCTGTATAATTCCGATCGTAAGTTTGATCCAACCAAGTTTGAAGTCGCATGGAGTGGACCATTTTTAATAAAGGAGATGGATGAGTATGGTGTAGCCGCACTGTACGATGAGAGTGAGAAATTAAGTTTCCAAGTCCACAAACATCGACTTAAGCCTTATTTCAAGGATTATATGAAGAATCGTGATCGTACCAAGAAGGAGTTCGTGGACCCACCATGAGCTAGAATTTGATCAAGTAATTGCGTCGAGCATATGACGTTAAATGTTGCGCTTCTTGGGAGGCAACCCAAGCGCTAGTTAGTTTTCGATTTATTTTCTTTATTTTCTTTTATTTTATTTCTGTCTTTTTATATTGTGTCAATTGCCGTGGTTCGTTTATGTGTTGTGTTGATGTGCAGAGAATACGATAAATCGCCTATTCTGGACAACGATTATATAGCAGAAGCTCGCTACCGCAAGGCCTTACCGCTAGTTCCACTCGAGGCGTTAACGATGACGATCAACCACTGAACCTACCGCTTACCGCAGCAATCATGGATTACGATGATTTCGTCGATCGAGGTCGCAATCCGACCCAAGTTAGCCGCAGTCCGGCAACCTTTTGATGAGCTGTAACCCAGCCATTTACGACGTTGGCCGCAATCCGGCCATTTTAAATCCAAAAAGACGTGCCACCGGGCACTTGCGCGTCGCAATTGATCACAATCATGTTTTGTTTGTTTGTTTTTATTTATAGGTTGTTTCGGGACAATCTAGTCACGCGATCTAAGATGAAGGATAATTGCACATGCATTTTTAGAGAGACTCGGCTATCGAATTTTCAGGGATGTTTTCTTATCTCCCATACTCTTATTTTCTTTAATATTTATGACAATCAGGAGATTGCCAAGTTTTTAGAGAGGGGGGTGGTTGAGTATGGTTAGTGCAATTCGATGTCTTTTGTTTTGAAATGCATATTTTTGATGTGATTGATCACTATTTCTATGCTTATTTGTGTTTGTATGGCATGCCTGTCGAAGTTGACTATGTATGATTATTTGTTTTTGTCTTTGAGCGTACATAAGTGCATAATTTTTCAAAATTTATTATTATATAATGTAAAATGGTACTTGGACGCAATCGATTTCGCAAAACCTTAAAAGCAGCGTCAATTCAAAATTTTTCATACAAAAGAGCCAGCGAGTAGCCCGAGTGTTTATCATCTTTGCATGTACTTGAATAAGTTTCAGTGTTCATATCTCTTTGAAACCGCTGTGTGTAGTCGACTTTGAACATGAAGTTAAGGCACATATAAAACCTTATTCCGGCCATATCCATATATTTTTAGCCACTATAAATTCCGAATGAGCCAATCATAGACAAATAATCCATGCCTTTAGCCATGAGTGATGTTATTGAATTGACCCATACCAACCCATTAAAAGCGTGGGGTAGGAGTTCGTTATTTTACTGGTTATTAGTGTTTTGGAAGTGTATTAGGAATTTATAAATTTTTTGTAATTTAGGACCACCATCCAAAAAGAAAAAAAAAGAAAAAAATTAATACCCCATAAAAAAAATAATAAAGGGGGAAATAAAAAAAAGAAAAGAAAAAGATAGGATGGTGGATATGTCGATTAATTGCCTACACGCTTATAAAGGCTTGAGTCGAATTGTGTATTTTATGAGGCCTTATGTTTAAGAGGTAATAGAGTTGTGATTAAGTGGTTTTTGAGTTTCAAGTCGGTTTTACGGTTTGCGGGTTGGGAAATAGCCTATATTTTAAGGCTACGTTATGAGAGTTAAGTGAGATTTTTATTTTTGAGCGAGGTGAAACAATTTGCTTCTTGATTAGATTAGGTTGAGTGAGCGATTAGCCACACGACCTATATATTCCACACTCGTCCAAAGAGCCTTACATTACAACCCGTTAAGACCTTACCGATTCTTAGTTTTGACAGCACACTTAATTTGCGATTGAAAAGAGATTGATTTTCGGTGCTTATTTACTGTGCTTGTAATTGTATGATTTGAGTGTATACACGTCCCATGCAGAAAATACTTGAGTGCTTTTGAGCGTACACTTATATATTATCCTTCGTGAGAATGCATGATTTTATTTTGAAGCGACAATGTAATAATGGTCAAGTGTTTGACGTTGCGTGACTTGTACCTATATTTTTAAAACTATGTATATAGCATAGCACGACTCACTGCTTGAATATATTTTCATTCTTGTTATACTTTGAATCTATCATTTGTTCGAGGACGAACAAACCAATTAAGCATGGGGTAGTTGATTAGAGTAGTTTTGTCCTTATTTTTATTAGCTTTTTAGTTCGTTTTTCTATTTGTTTTTGGTATAAGTTGGACGATTTAAGCATAATTCCGTATTTTTATAGTTCTGACTTATTTTACCGTATTTTAATCGTAATTGATGCAAATAGGTGATATTTCGTTGTTTCACCTTACAGCTAAGTAACCGGCAGAGTTCAGGGCGTAATAGACGAAGTTCGATGTTCAAAAATAGGAGAACGAGCTTTCCGGCGAAACGAGTAGCAAAAGATCGAGAGACGGAGGCAGCCGCTCAGTCGCGTTGACTGACGCGACCGTCGACGCTCCGTCCACGCGAGCCATGATCCGCGTCAGTCGACGCAAGGCCGACGCACCGTCGACGCAACTTGCTGAAGCGTCGACTGAAGGAGCGTCAGGCGACGCACCGTCGACGCAACTTGCTGAAGCGTCGACCGAAGGAGCGTCAGTCGACGCAATTCTCTAAAGCGTCGATGCAAGCCCACGTCAGTCGACGCGCACGCCCAGGCAGCACCGACGCCGAGCACTAGCCCGCGTCAGTCGACACACCGTCGACGCGATGGCCCAGAATTCGGATTTTAGGGTTTCTTGTGCACCAAGACTTGCAATATCTATAAAAACCCTCTATATTTCGGATTTTTAAGGGGAGAGACACCAGAGACACATAATACACGACTACCTAGGGTTCCTTAGCCTACAATAACAATAATTCCACATCTCATAACGAGATTTGAAGACGGAGARCAAGGATCAAAGAACAACGCATCCAAATCATCGAATTCGAGTTCGGGATTCAATRTTCGCCCAAGATCGACGTTCAAACTCCGGAATAGCTGGAGCTTTTTARTGCTTTTCCTAGTTCCAATAAYTACTCTAAACTCTTAGATAMTTTCTTAGTTTAKTTCTTAGTTAATTGCTTAGTTAATYCTAGAACTAGTTTAATTAGCTTAATTATTTTATGCTTGGATATTGGTTTAATTTAGTTTATTTATGCGATTTGATTTATYCTTAGTTATTCGTTAATCTTAGATTCTTATGATTCATTMCTTAGTGGTAATTACTTATGKTCATGCTCTTAMATTCGTTAATTAGGTRTAATTTATGGTTGCGTATTATTGATAGTTTAATTATTGCTCGTAGTTGATAATTTAGTTAGAATAATTAGTTTAAATAGKTTTAGTTTAATTATTGCTTTAGTTATAATGATCTACTSAATCTCTTTTAAAACCCCAAATGTARATGTATTTTATTTTAGTTCATAAATTGAGAYAAATATCCGAAAGACCGAACAGTTGTTTCCTCGAGAGATACGACTCGAGTCAAACTTATCACCCTACAAGTACCTCGTACTCTTGCGAGCAAACTGACGTGCTTTTAAATTGATTTATTAAAAAAGGGTGCACAAAAGTTTGGATCATTGTCTATGAGGGATTACATAAACAACATCAAATCTTGTTGTGATATGATTGCAGCCACTAGAGAACAAATTTTTGAGCAAAATCAAATCTTGCACCTCTTATCTGGATTTGGATCAGAGTACAATCATGTTGTAGTATCCATCACTTCAAGATCAAGCCCCCGCAGCCTTAGAGAGGCTCATTCTATCCTCCCAAGCTTTGAAAACAAATTGGCAACCACTGAGCTAGCTGGTCAAGATTCATCTTTTTCTGCAAATCTACTTACTCAAGCCACTAATTCAAGAATCCCCTTTTCTCCAATAGGAAGAGGCAATATGAGAGGAGGAGCTAGCAGAGGTAGATATGGATCCTACAGAGGTAGAGGAGGCAGATTTGGATATAGAGGACACAGGACGAGGTGTCAAATCTGCCATTACACCAACCACACCGCAGATAAGTGCTATTACAGGATGTATGTGAATTTTACTCCTACAAATGCAAGCAATAGGACATATCCTCAGTCTACAAGCATCTCTTACCAGTCTGATCCTTCCATCAACATAGCCAATTTAGGCCCTCAAGATCCCATTTCATAAAGTAGATGGTATCCCGATTCAGTGGCTACTAACCATGCCACCTATGACATGAATAATCTCAATTTGGCTGCAGAATACCAAGGCAATGAAACAGTGCAAGTGGCAAATGGTTCAGGTATGGCTATTGCTCATATTGGTAATTCAATAGTTGTTGACCAATCTAACCCCTGTCCATACTCCTTTCATCTTAGAAACTTACTGTATATACCTCATGTTAAGAAATATCTTATCAGTGTATCAAAGTTTACTAAAGACAATCATGTATTTTTTGAATTTCATCCTGAATCTTGTTTTGTGAAGCACTCTCAACAGGGGAATCACTTCTTAGAGGAGTGCTTAAAGGAGGTCTATATCAGTTCAATCTACTCAGTACTCAAGCTCCAACCCTATCTGCTCAGAACCCTCAACATCCTGAAGTTTTTTCTGTGTCTATTTCCAATAAGGCCTTAGATTTGAAAACCTGGCACTTTAGTCTAGGTCATCCTGCTATGGATATTGTAAAGAAGGCTCTCACTAGTTGTAATTTATTTTTTCTGATAATAAAGACACATCTTTATGTTCGGCTTGTATGGAATCAAAATCTCATAAAATGCCTTTTCAAACTTCTTTAATTGATCATCATGAAGCGTTTGACCTCATTTATACTGATTTATGGGGCCCCTCTCCTGTCAAATATTTCAATGGATTTAGTTACTATGTCAGTTTCATTGATCACAAAACCAGATACACGTCTTGAAAGCAAAATCAGACACTGCACAGGCTTTCATTCACTTTCATTCCCTCATAAAAACACAATTTCACAAATTGGTCAAAATTGTTCAGAGTGATGGAGGTAGTGAATTTAAACCTCTTACTCCTTACTTTCTCAAACATGGTATAATACACAGGCTATCTTGTCCATACACTCCTCAGCATAATGGACTTGTGAAAAGAAAATATAGGCACATAGTTGAGGTTGGACTATCAATGCTAGCTCACTCTCAAATCCCATCAAAACATTGGGATGATGCATTCACTAGTGTTGTTTATCTAATCAATAGAACTCCTTATAGGGTCCTTAAATACAAAACACCATTCCAATCCTTATTCAAACATAAGTCAGATTACTCAACCCTCAGGACATATGGATGTCTATGTTACCCATACCTCAGGCCCTACACAAAGCACAAGCTTCAATTCAGAAGCTCAAAGAGCATCTTTCTGGGCTACAACCCATCTCACAAAGAACACAAGTTCTTGCTCCCTGGTAATAGGATAATCATTACAAGACATGTGGTTTTTGATGAATCAATCTATCATTTTCTCGAACACAAATAGTCATTATCTCCAGGCATTCCAGAGCTAACTCCTCCAGCACCACTCTTGACAATTCCTACACCTTAGACAAACATCCACTACACAAGCTCAGCTCCTTCACAAAATAATACACCTCCTACCTCTCCTCAATCTCATCTTCATCCTTAAATTCAATATTTCACCAAAACTCCCCTCATTCCTCATCTAGCTCCTCTAGCACACAAGGATCAAATCCAAGCAGCTCCTCATCTACCTTAGCTATTCATATTGGTCAAATAATTATTGGTTTACCAGTTGACAGTAGTGTCTTACCTATATCAAATGCTACTAAATCTGATGCACAGGAACGATCTAAGGATCAGAATGTCCTTTATCCAATGACAACAAGGCTCAAGGCAGGAATCAGGAAGCCAGAATCTTATTTGTTACAAATAGATCCATTTGCTGAGCCCAAATCATATTCACAAGCCATGAGGTTTCCACATTGGAAACAGGTTAGGTCTAGAGAATTTCAAGCGTTAATTCACAATAATACTTGGATTGTGACTTCTCTCCCCCCCTCACAAGAAACTGATAAGCTGCAAATGGGGTTTTAAAGCTAAAAAGGATGCACATGGATCAATCACAAGGTGTAAAGCAAGACTAGTAGATCGAGGATACACACAAGAGGCAGGATTTTGACTACACCGAAAAAATTAACCCTGTGATCAAACCATCCATAATAAGAACCATCCTTTCCATTAATGTGTCAAACTCATGGAAAATTAGACAGGTGGATGTTGACAATGCCTTCCTGAATGGTGATATAGACACAAAAATATACATGCAAATCCCACCTGGTTTTGAAAGTTATGCCCCTCCTGGAAAAGTCTACTGACTGAGAAAGTCCTTATATGGTTTAAAACAGTTATCAAGGGCTTGGACCAGCAAGCTTGGGAGTGTACTTTTACACCTTGGTTTTAGAGTGTCCCAGGCTGATCCTTATCTATACTATAGAATACACAACAACATCATCATATTGATCATGGCCTATGTTGATGATCTGTTGATAACTGGTAACAATTCCAGCCACATCAGCTCTCTTATCAGCAAAGTAAGCCAATCTTTCTCTCTTAAATATCTTGGCACTCTCAGTTACCTCCTTGGAATTGAGTTCATCCCACATACACAAGGTTTATTTCTTTATCAGCAAAAGTACATCCAAGATATCATAGCTAAGGCAGAAATGACAGATTGGAAAGGCCTCTCCACACCAATGGTCTCCAAACCTCTTTTATCCAAGTATGATGGCCAGCCTATGTCAACCCCAAGCACTACAGGATAGTAGGTGCTTTACAATATACAACAGTCACAAGACCAAATATATCCTTTAGTGTGAACAAAGTAAGCCCATTTATACAAGCTCCAACAGACATGCAATAAAGAGCTATAAAAAGGATAATTAGATATCTCTCAGGCACTATTGACTATGACATAAGTTTTTCATCAGGTCAATCTCTCCATCTCACTGCATTTGCTGACTCTGATTGGGCATCAGACTTGGATGACAGGAAATCAACATCTAGCTTGTGTGTTTTTCTTGGTAATAATCTAGTTAGTTGGAGCTCCAAGAAGCAAGGGAAAGTGTCCAGGTCTAGTACAGAGGCTGACTCTAGTACAGGCTCTCTTACAAGAAATTCATCTCTATCACCCACACATCCCCACAGTTTGGTTGGACAATAAAGGTGCAATTGCACTTGCCTACAACCCTATTCATCATCATAGGACCAAACATCTTGAGCTAGTTGTTCATTTCATCAGAGAAAAGGTCAGAAGCAAGCAGATTAAATTTCAGCATGTCCCCTCCATTGATCAAACAACAGATATCTTGACTAAGCCTTTGAGTGGCCAATTGTTCGAGAGATTTAGAAACAAGCTTTCTGTCCTTCCAAAATCCTCTCTCCAATTGAGGTAGCATGTTAGCATACAACAACAACACAAGTAAGAACAGCTCAGGCATGATCATCTTGCCATGCATGGTATGCATGGCCATGGCTCAGAAAGAAGACAAAACACAGTTGCACAAGCTGACAAACCAAGATAGCCATTGCAAGAGTCCAACTAGGTTTATATTAGCATTTTGTATGAACCAATATCACTTGCACACATAGAATTATTCTAGATCATTTCTAGGGTTATAAATAGCAACTCTTGGTTCAATAGCCGCACTGCTTAATTTGTAACCTTAATTTCGTTCAAAATGGAAAATATGTTTTTCAGCTTTCAAGCTTTCAGCTTTATGTTGATCTTTTATGGAAACTAATTTGTCTATCAAAACCTACTATTGATATAGTGAATATGGAAACATTGAAAATAAATGGAAAATTTCTTGAACAATGGCGTGATTTATAAATTTACAGAAAAAAATCGATAATCTACCAAATAAATTGCTTGAGAATCAATAAAAAAAAAGTCACTTGTATCAATATCCATCTTTAAATATATGTATGCTTTGAAATTTATATTAAGGGTTATATATATATGTATGGTGGGTTCACATGGGAACCAATCCTTGTGTGGGAACTAGGAACCTGCTAAATTATATAGCATGTGATGCTATTTATGAATCATGTACATGCTAATAATATAATAGTAAAAATCAAGGGAACATAAAAATAGCAATGTGAAAATATAAATTACATTTTGTATTATTTAAATTAGCATCACATATAATGTAATATAGCGGTTCCTAAAGTTCCCACATATGGATTCGGTTCTCACATGATCCTAATCCTATATATATATATATATAGGATTAGGTTCAAATGAGAACCATGTCCCTATATGTGAACCTAAGGTAAATTATGGGTCTTAGATCTAATTAAATGGATGGATCAAATTTCTTGTGTATTTCCTTATTTAATTAAAAGTATTGGGATTGTATAATAAAAGCACCACTGGTGTATATAACTGAAAATATTAATAAAGCACTGTGATTGTATAATAAAAGTACTAGTTCGCAGGTTCGCATATAATGACATGGTTCTATTTGAACCCACCTCTCTCTCTCTCTCTCTCTCTCTCTGTATATATATATATATAGTCAGGATAATAATTGAGGAGAAATGGAAAGTTGGGATAATAATTGTTGATTGGTGTGGGGATTCGTAGCTAAGTATAGTCTTGATGGCGTTAATCATGATGGGCCGTTATGAATGTTCTACTTTGAATTAGGACAGATTTTTCAATCTTATAAATATTCAGAATTATATGGTAATGGTGATTTAGGAGTATATGCGAATTTTTCATATTATTAGTTGTGATTTGAGTAAAAGAGTTCTCTTTATTTAGGAGAGTCTACTAAATCCTATCAAATGATTTCATTATTAAAAGTTTTAGGGGTGTTCTAATTTATATTAAATTGAGATTTATTCTATTTGTTTCAAGTTTTACGTTCTTCATATTGAAGTTCTATCGCTTTGTATTTTATTCGTCATTTGATATCAAGAGACCAATCTACGCTACGTGAATTATGTCACTGAGATGGAATCTATCTTCAACAATATTTCATCCAACAGATTTAATTGTTGACAAAGAAAATGCACACGCTCCAATCAATCGATGCGTGAGGCAAACTGCGAAGACTATGGTCAAAACGATCGCAGTGCAAGTGATGAGGGTTTCCATCTATCTCCATATCTTTCATCAAACTATGGAGGATCCCGACTACAACGTACAACCATTTCTCGATGAGCCAATTTTTGATGTGGATACGAAAACCCTCCTATATTGATTTCTTACAAAGAATGTGATGACTTTCACAAGGTGGGTTATAAATATGATGAACCATCGTTTTTGATATTTTTAAATTGGATCCGGTTTCTATGAATAACTTGGGTGAAGAATATAAAGTTGGGCAACTGCATACCAATAGTTCAAACTTCAGTTTCAACTTTCTGTAAATTCAAAATCAATGAGCGATGCTTTGCAAATGGAGGCCATTGAATTCTTGTTTTCAATTGAGGTAGGGACATTTAATATTCTTATTGATGTTACTTTGATAGAAAAAAAGATCAATAAAAGGAAACCAGCCAGAAAACACAAGAAAGCGGCTGAACATTTTGCTAGGGTTGGAGAACAACTTGATATATTTTTCACCGGTTATTTGTTCATTACATCTGCTCCTTTTTATACAAGTCATAGAATAATCAAGACCTACCAGCTGTCCTCTAATCCGTACAAGGTGATAAGAATGCCAGCCTACACTATTTTAGCATTTGCCCTTGCAATCTCCTGCTGCTGGTGCATGGTAGCTCATGTGTCCACGTGCTGATGTGTTTTTGTCATGTTGCTCAGGCTGGTCCCCAGTTGCTGATGTAGGATTAGGTTTCCATGCACATGAATTGACCCTTTGTCGTTTATTATGCCCCCTTAATTATATGCATTCTTCAGAATTGATGAACAGCTTGTTCCTCATCCTTGCATAGAATTGACCTGACAAAGGCTTGGTGAAGATGTATGCTCTTTGGTCAATGGCTGGCACATGCCTGACCGAAATCACCCTGTCCATTACCTTTTCTCTGACAAAATGTAGGTCCATATCTAGGTGCTTGGTCCTATAATGGTGTACAAGATTTGAAGCAAGAGTTATAGCTCCTTGATTGTCCACCCAAATAGTGCTAGGTTTGATCAGCTGTATCTTAAGCTCCTTAAAGAGGGAGTGCAACCACATGACTTCACAGGTAGCCAAGGCTAAGCTTTTGTACTCTGCTTCTGTGCTTGATCTAGACACAGTAGGCTATTTTTTTGATTTCCAAGAGATGAGGTTATCACCAAGGAACACACAAATCCCAGAGGTAGATCTCCTGTCATCCACATTAGCAGCCCAGTCAGCATCTGAGAATGCTGTGTACCTAAAACTGCTACATCTTGTTAATTTCGATCCATAATCCCTTGTACCTACAATATACCTTAAGATTCTCTTCACAGCCTTCCAATGTAGATCAAGAGGAGATTGCATAAATTGGCTCACTTTGTTCACTGCATAGCAAATATCAGGCCTAGTCAAGGTTAGGTATTGAAGAGCTCCTACAATTTTTCTGTACTGATATCCGTTTTGAAAAGGTTGGCCACAATATTTAGATAGGGGTGGATGAGAAACCATAGGAGTGGATATACTGTTTGCCCCCTTCATACCAGCCCTAAGAAGGATAATTGCTTTTGACTTAGAAACAATCCATCAGTGGTTTTTGAAACTTGAATCCCAAGGAAGAAATTCAGAGAGCCAAGATCTTTGTTTGAAAAGTAGGCCTGAAGCTGATGTACCAATTTATTAATGGCTTTGTTGTCACTTCCTGTGATGATTATGTCATCTACATAGGCCATTACAAGCAAACAGAAGGTATTAGAGTGTTGAATGTAGAGGGAAGTGTCAGCCTGAGAGACAGTGAAGCCTAATTTGATCGAAACAGCACCAAACTTGCTGGACCAAGCCCTTGAGGCTTGTTTGAGGCCATATAAGGACTTGTTGAGCTTACACACCAAAGGGTTATTAGAAAGCAATTCAAAACCAGTAGGCTATTCCATATAGAGTTCAGCATCAATATCACCATTGAGGAAGGCATTGTCAACATCAATCTGTCTAAAAGACCATCCAAAAGATAAGGCAAGAGAAAGTACTACTCTGATTGTGCTTGGCTTGATTACTGAGCTAAATGTTTCTGTATAGTCCCAACCTAGATCCTGTGTGTATCCTTTAGCAACAAGCCTTGTTTTGTGCCTCATGATGTTACCATCTGGATTTCTTTTAAGCTTAAACACCCATTTGCAACCTATAACCTTTCCGTGGGTGGGGGGGGGGGGGGGGGGGGGGGAAGTCACAAGGGTCCATGTGTTGTTTTTGATCAAGGCTTGAAACTCAGCCTGCATAGACTCTTTCCATGCTGAGATAGTCAATGCCTCAAGGGTATTATGAGGTTCTGTAGATTCTGTTGTGGAAGCAAGAACAACTTTAGGCTTGAAATCCCAGCCTTTGACCTAGTGACCATATGATGTGTATCTGCAAATTGATTAGAACCAGTACCTGCAACCTGATTGGAACCATTAGTAGCAACAGGAGGCATAAAAGTATGAACAGTGTCAATTGGCAAATCTATAGTAATAGTGCCCCTGGAATGGATGAGGTTGATGTATCTGAGGATGTGGAAGGAGTGTGGGATATGTTCATTTCAGGAGAATAATGTGGTGTATGAGGTGGAGATGTATGGTTTGTGCCAAGAGATGAGGTTGGAATAGTGAGTAGGGGAGCTATAGGTGTAGGTACATGAGAGACAGGTTGCTGTTTAGGGCCATTCTTGTGGAAAGGAAATGTAGTGATCAAGGCTTGAAACTCAGCCTGCATAGACTCTTTCCATGCTGAGATAGTCAATGCCTCAAGGGTATTATGAGGTTCTGTAGATTCTGTTGTGGAAGCAAGAACAACTTTAGGCTTGTAAATCCCAGCCTTTGACCTAGTGACCATATGATGTGTATCTGCAAATTGATTAGAACCAGTACCTGCAACCTGATTGGAACCATTAGTAGCAACAGGAGGCATAAAAGTATGAACAGTGTCAATTGGCAAATCTATAGTAATAGTGCCCCTGGAATGGATGAGGTTGATGTATCTGAGGATGTGGAAGGAGTGTGGGATATGTTCATTTCAGGAGAATYATGTGGTGTATGAGGTGGAGATGTATGGTTTGTGCCAAGAGATGAGGTTGGAATAGTGAGTAGGGGAGCTATAGGTGTAGGTACATGAGAGACAGGTTGCTGTTTAGGGCCATTCTTGTGGAAAGGAAATGTAGATTCCTCAAAGAGGACATGTCTTGTGATGATTATTTTCTTGGAAGGCAACAACACTTCATAACCTTTATGATAAGGGCTATATCCTATAAAAATTGCAGGAACACTTCTTGTTTGGAGCTTATGAACATTGTAGGGCCTGAGTAAAGGGTAACATAGACACCCAAAAGCTTTTAGAAGGTGGTAATCAGGTTTATGGCCAGTAAGAACCTCCAAAGGGGTTTTATAGTCTTGAAGTTTGGTAGGTAGTCTGTTGATAAGAAAAACATCACTTGGAAAGGCTTCATCCTAGTATGAGAGTGGAATTTTTGATTGAGAAATGAGAGAAAGCCCTACCTCCACTATCTGTCTATGTTTTATTTCTACTAGCCCGTTTTGTTGGGGTGTGTAAGGACAAGATACCCTATGTTGGATACCATTTTGAGCAAGGATAGGCCTTAAGGCTAGAAATTCCCCTCCCCCATAAGTTTGCAAGATTTCGATCTTATAGTTGAACTGAGTCTCAACTAAGGCTTTAAAGTGTAAGAAGGTTGTTCTAGTATCAGACTTTTGTTTTAAAAGATAGAACCAGGTAAATATTGTGAAGTGATCAATGAAACTCACATAGTGCCTAAAGCCAGAATATGAAACAACATGGGCTGGACCCCAGAGATCACTATGAACAAGATCACAAGGATGATTATAAGTAGTAATGCTATCAGAAAAAGGTAATCTATGAGATTTAGCTTCAAGACAAGTAGAACATAATGAATCAGCTTTATTATCATTGAAAGGAACATCACAGTGTTTGAGGGGCCTTCTAACAATATCAAGAGAAGGGTGACCCAACCTAGAGTGCCAAATGGCTAAATCTAGATCCTTAGTTATTGTAGCTGAAGGAGGGTACTGTAGACTGGACTTGTGGGATTGTTTACTGTTGGAAGAGGCTTGAACAAGGTGAAAACTATAGAGACCATCCTTAAGATTCCCTTGGCGTAGAATTTCCTTTGTTGCTAGTAATAAATCACAAAGGATTGATGCATGTGCATGGAGGGATAAGCCTACATTAGCAACCGGGGACCAGCCTGAGGAACATGACAAAAACACCTCATCACATGCACAAGGAACCTCCCATGCACCAGCAGCAGGTGATCACAAGGGAAACGGATAAATTAGTATAGGCTGGCATACTTATCTTGTTGTACGGATTAGAGGACAGCTGGTAGGCCTAGAATGTTCTATGAATTGTATAAAAAGGAGAAAATGTAATGGACAAATCAATCAATAAAATATCAGCTCATTTTCTAACCCTAGCAAAATGGTTTTGCCGCTTTTTAAATTTTTCAGCTGGTTTCCTTTTATGGTACCAGAGCCATTGATCTGTCTTTTTCACTGAAAATCTTCTGCCTTTTTCCCTTTTTCTGATTTTCCTGACTTTCTCCTGTGGCCTCATCTGCAACATTAAATGTTTTGGAGCCCGTGGTCCAACTTCAAACTCAGCTTGTCACTGTCAAGCTGAGTGATAACAACTATTTATTGTGGGAATAGCAAATCTTGACAGCTCTTAGAGGGTATGGTCTTGAGGGTTATATTTCAGGTGACATTGGAGTTCCAGAAAAATTCATTCCTGACCCAAATGGTGAAACATCGAGACTAAATCTAGCTTATCTCAACTGGATCAAACAGGATCATCTCATTGCCTCTTGGCTTCTATCATCCCTCTCTGAAAATCTACTTGTAACCACTGTTAGTCTAAGTAGTGCTAAGCAAATCTGGGATACCCTAAAAGGCTCTTTTGCCACTCAAAGCTCAGCTAAGGTGATGCAGTTGAAGCTACAGCTTCAGACTCTCAAAAAGGGAAACCTTTCCATCAGAGACTACTTCAATAAGGTCAAATCCATATGTGACATGATTTCTATTATTGATGAAGGAATAAAGGAAACATATCAGGTTTTGCATCTTCTCACAGGGCTTGGATCTGAATATGATCCTATTATTGTATCTCTCACCACAAGATCCAATGCTTGCACACTCATGGAGGCCTATGCAGCACTGCTTTCATATGAAAGTAGGATTGAAGGAATTGAAAGCCTAAGTCAGTCTGTGGGAACAGATAATACTCAATTTTCTGTGAACTTAGCCACTCAAACTCAAGGACACAGGAGGAGCTTCAGCAATCCAAGTGTTAGAGGAAGGAAAAACTCATCCAGAGGAAGAGGACCTTATACAAGAGGATCTGGAAATAGCTCTAGAGGCCGAGGAGGAAGATTTTCTAATAACAGTAGGTCTAAGTGTAAATCTGTGGTTACAACAATCACACTGCAGAAAAGTGTTATTACAGATTTTATATGAACTATTCATCTACATCCTTCAGTAACAACAATCAATCCAACTCCAACCCTTCTCCTTCTGTTCACATGGCCAGCTTTGGTAGTAGTGCATTTGAAAATAGCCCAGACAGCCTTTGGTATCCAGACTCTGGAGCTACAAATCATCTCACTTATGATTTTGGGAATCTGAGCATGGCATCAGACTATCAGGGACTTGAGAGGGTTCAAACAGTAAATGGATCAGGTATGAACATTGCCCATATTGGCTCTTCTGTTGTAATGTCCCCCTCACAGCCCAATCCCCCTACTTTATTATTAAATAACCTTTTACACACCCCTGAAATTTCCAAAAATTTGATAAGTGTGGCAAAGTTTGCACAAGACAACCAAGTTTTCTTTGAATTTCATCCTCTTATGTGTTTTGTGAAGGACCTAGCAACAAAGGAAATTCTACTCCAAGGGAGTCTTAAGGATGGCCTCTACAGTTTCCACCTTATCCAACATAATCAAGCCTCTTCCAACAATAAGCAATCCCACAAGTCCAATCTGCAGTATCCCCCTTCAGCTCTTTCAGCTACAATAAGCAAGGGTCTAGATTTAGCCATTTGGCATTGTAGGTTGGATCACCCTTCTCTTGATGTTCTTAGAATGGCCCTCAAACATTGTAATGTCACTTTCAATGATAATAAAGCTGTTTCATTATGTTCTACTTGTCTTGAGGCTAAAGCTCACATATTACCTTTTCTTGATAGCATTACTACTTATAATAATCCTTTTGATCTTGTTCATAGTGACCTCTGGGGTCCAGCACATGTTGTTTCACATTATGGTTTTAGGTACTATGTGAGTTTTATTGACCATTTCACAAGATTTACTTGGTTTTATCTCTTAAAACAAAAATCTGACACCAAAACAACATTCTTACACTTTCAAGCCTTAATTGAGACTCAGTTCAATCACAGGATAAAAATATTGCAAACTGATGGGGGGGGGGAGTTTCTGGCCTTAAGGCCTGTTCTTGCACAAAATGGTATCCAACATAGAGTATCTTGTCCATATACACCCCAACAAAATGGATTAGCAGAAAGAAAACACAGAAAAATTGTGAAGGTAGGCCTTCCCCTTATTTCTCAAATCAAAAATCCCACTTTCATACTGGTATGAAGCCTTTACAAGTGCAGTTTTTCTTATCAATAGACTACCTACTAAACTTCTGAACTATAAAACCCCTTTGGAGGTTCTCACTAGCCATAAACCTGATTACCACCTCCTAAAGGCCTTTGGCTGTTTATGTTATCCCCTAAACTGTAGCCTACGAGTGTAGCTGCAGTTTTCATTGGATATAGTTCCTACCATAAGGGCTACAAGGTGTTTTTACCTTCCAAGAAAATAATTATCACAAGGCATGTGCTCTTTGAAGAGTCTATCTTTCCTTTCCACCAAAATGGCTCTAAACAGCAAACTGTCCTAGTTGAGTCTGCAAATGTGGCTCCCCTCTTAACTGTTCCAGTCCCACCTCTTAACACAAATCCAACCCCTCCATCTCCTACACTTCCTCCTTCCCCTCCTCACATGAATATACCTCACACCCCTTCAACATCATCAGACTCATCAACCTCATCAATTCCAGGGGGTACTATTACTATAGACTTGCCAATTGACAATATTCATACTTCTATGCCTATTGTTGTTACTAATGGTTCCAATCAAGTTGTAGGTATTGCTTCTGATGAGGTCACGGGTACACATCAAATGGTCACTAGATTAAAAGCTGGGATTTACAAGCCTAAAGTCCACCTTGCTTCCACATCAGAATCTGTTGAACCCCATGATGCTATTACTGCATTGACTATCCCAGCATGGAAAAGAGCTATGCAAGCTGAGTATCAGGCCTTGATCAAGAACAACACATGGACTCTTGAGCCACTCCCTCCTCACAGAAAAGTTATAGGTTGTAAATGGGTATTTAAACTGAAAAGAAATCCATCTGGTGACATTATAAGGCACAAAGCAAGGCTTGTTGCCAAAGGATATACACAGGATCCAAGTTGGGACTACACAGAGAATTCTAGCTCAGTCATCAAGCCTATAAATATCAGAGTGGTTCTCTCCCTTGCCTTATCTTTTGGTTGGTCTTTTAGACAGGTTGATGTGGACAATGCCTTCCTCAATGGTGATATTGATGCTGAGCTCTATATGGAGAAACCTACTGGCTTTGAGTTACTTTCTGATCCTACCTTGGTGTGTAAGCTCAACGAATCCTTGTATGGCCTCAAACAAGCTTCAAGGGCCTGGTCCAGCAAGTTTGGTGCTGTCCTCATCAAGTTAGGCTTCACTGTCTCCAGAGCTGACACATCCTTATACATTCAGCATTCCAATACCTCATGTTTACTTGTGATGGCCTATGTTGATGACATAATCATCACAGGGAGTGAAAACAAAGCAATTGATAAGTTGGTGCACCAGCTTCAAAACTATTTTTCAATCAAGGATCTTGGCCCACTGAGCTTCTTTCTTGGGATTCAGGTTTCTCAAACCACAAATAGACTGTTTCTAACTCAAAGGCAATAAGTTGCTGATATCCTTCTTAGAGCTAGTATAAAGGGGGCAAACAGTATGTCTATTCCTATGGTTTCTCATCCATCCCTTTCTAAGCATTCTGGTCAGCCTTTTGAAAATGGATATCAATACAGGAAAATTGTAGGGGCTCTTCAATACTTAACCTTAACTAGGCCTGATATCTGCTATGCAGTGAACAAAGTGAGCCAATTTATTCAATCTCCTCTTGATCTACATTGAAAGGCAGTGAAGAGGATTCTAAGGTATATTGCAGGTACCATGGATTATGGATTGAAGCTAACAAGATGCATCAGCTTCAGGATTACAGCATTCTCAGATGCTGATTGGGTTGCTGATGTGGATGACAGGAGGTCTACCTCAGGAATTTGTGTGTTCCTTGGGAATAACCTCATCTCTTGGAAATCAAAAAAACAGCCTATTGTGTCTAGATCAAGCACAGAAGCAGAATACAGGAGTTTGGCTCTAGCAACCTGTGAAGTCATGTGGTTGCACTCTCTATTTAAGGAACTGAAAATACAACTGATCAAACCTAGCACTATTTGGGTTGACAATCAAGGAGCTATATCTCTTGCTTCTAATCCTGTGCATCACTCTAGGACCAAGCACCTGGAACTGGACTTACACTTCATCAGAGAAAAGGTAATGGACAAGGTGATTTCTGTCAGACATGTGGCAGCCATTGATCAAAGAGCCGACATTTTCACTAAGCCCTTGTCAGGTCAATTCTATGCAAGGATGAGGAACAAGATGCTTATGAGTTCAGAAGGTTGCATATAATTGAGGGGGCATAATAAATCACAAAGGATTGATGCATGTGCATGGAAGGCTAAGCCTACATCAGCAATCAGGGACCAGCCTGAGGAACATGACAAAATCAACTCATCACATGCACAAGGAACCTCCCATGCACCAGCAGCAGGTGATCACAAGGGCAACGACTAAATTAGTATAGGCTGGCATTCTTATCTTGTTGTACGGATTAGAGGACAGCTGGTAGGCCTAGAATGTTCTATGAATTGTATAAAAAGGAGCAAATGTAATGGACAAATCAATCAATAAAATATCAGCTCATTTTCTAACCCTAGCAAAATGGTTTGGCCGCTTTTTACATTTTCTGGCTGGTTTCCTTTTAGCTAGGTCCTTCCCAAAACACACAAGAGGATGAAACTCAAAAAATACTTGGTTATCTTGTGCAAACTTTGCCACACTTATCAGGTTTTTGGATATTGCAGGGGTATGTAGAAGGTTATTTAGCAGAAAAGTAGAAGAATTAGTTTGTGAAGGGGATATTACAACAGATGAGCCAATATGGGCAATGTTCATACCTGCTCCATTTGTTGTCTGAACCCTATCAAGTCCCTGATAATCTAATGCCATGCTCAAGTTCCCAAAATCATAAGTGAGGTGATTTGTAGCTCCTGAATCTGGATACCAAAGGCTGACTTGGCTGTTTTCAGAGACATTATTTCCAAAATTGGCCATGTGAGCTGAAGGAGAAGCATTTGAGCTGGACTGATTGTTGCTGCTGTAAGATGTAGATGAATAGTTCATATCAAATCTGTAATAACACTTTTCTGCAGTGTGATTGTTGTAACCACAGATTTACACTTAGACCTACTGTTATTAGAAAACCTTCCTCCTCGGCCTCTAGAGCTATTTCCAGCTCCTCTTGAATAAGATCCTCTTCCTCTAGATGAATTGTTTCTTCATCTTGCACTTGGATTGCTGAAACTCCTCCTGTTTCCTTGAGCTTGATTGGCTAAGTTCACAGAAAACAGAGTATTATCTGATCCCATGGACTGGTTGAGGCTCTCAATTTATTCAATTCTACTTTCATAAGAAAGCAGTGCTGCATAGGCCTCCATGAGTGTGCAAGCCTTGGATCTTGTGGTGAGAGAGACAATGACTGGATCATATTCAGATCCAAGTCCTTTGAGAAGATGTAAAACCTGATCTGTTTCCTTTATCCCTTCATCAACAATGGAGATCATGTCACATATTGATTTGACTTTGTTGAAGTTGTCTCCGATGGAAAGGTTTCCCTTTATGAGGGTCTGAAGCTACAGCTTCAATTGCATGACTTTGGCAGAGCTTTGATTGGCAAAGGAGCTTTTCAAGGTATCCCAGATTTGCTTGACACTCTTTAGCCCAACAGTGGTCACAAGTAGATTTTTAGAGAGGGATGATAAGAGGCAAGAGGCAATAAGCTGATCCTGTTTGATCCAGTTAAGGTAAGCTGGATTTAGCCTTGGTGTTTCACCATTTGGATCAGCAATGAGTTTTTCTAGGACTACAACATCTCCTGTAATATAACCTTCTAGCCCATAGCCTCTAAGAGCAGTTAAAATTTCCTGCTCATTAATAGATAATTATTGTCACTCAGCTTGACAGTGACAAGCTGAGTTTGAAGTTGGACCACGGGCTCCAAAACATTTAATGCTGGAGCTGAAGCCATGAAGAAATGTCAGGTAAACCAAGAAAAAGATGAAAAAACGCAGAAGCTTTTTAGTGAAAAAGACATATCAATGGCTCTGGTACCATAAAAGGAAACCAGCCAGAAAACACAAGAAAGCGGCTGAACATTTTGCTAAGGTTGGAGAACAACTTGATATATTTTTCATTGATTATTTGTTCATTACATTTGCTCCTTTTTATACAAGTCATAGAATAATCTAGACTTACCAGCTGTCCTTTATTCCGTACAAGATTATAAGAATGCCAGCCTACACTATTTTAGTTGTTGCCCTTGCAATCTTTTGCTGCTGGTGCATGGGAGCTACTGTGTTCATGTGCTGAGGTATTTTTGTCATGTTGCTCAGGCTGATCCCCGATTACTGATGTAGACTTAGGTTTTCATGGACATGTATTGACCCTTTGTCGTTTATTAATCAATAGTTTGAGCTTTAGTGTTTTTATATCTCGAGTTTACGATACGACCAAAGTTACTTGTTGCCTTCTTCAACAATTTTGTGTTCGTCACACAAGTTGTGCAATATAATAATGTTATTAACTATTAACGATGGTTTTCCGTCCCCTCCATGGATCAATGATTCTTTGACGATGTACTCCCTTCTGATTCGAGGACGAATCGTCTCAATCAATAGAAAATGATATATATATTTAAATTATTATATTTTAGGTTAGCTTAAATTTCTTATTATCTCTTAGGACTTCATTATATACTTTACTATTAGTTGTGATTTGAGTATAAGCGTTGTTTTCTTTATTCCGGAGTCTTCTAAATCCTATAAAAGGATTTCATTAATAACTTTTTAGAGGTGATTGAATTCATATTAAATTGAGTTTTTTTTTCAAGATCTAACGGTTTTCATATTTAAGTACTATCAGTTTGTGTTTTATTCGTCTTATTCGTTAAGTTTGTGCATGATCATTACCACGTACAAGTATGAAAGTTCATAATTACATTGAAAGATACTTATTGATCCCTAAATAGATTCTAGATTCTGAAATTATTAAAAAATACGCGTATTTTATCTTAATATATTTGACAAATAATAATTTATTTTAATTTAAAAATTAATCTTAAAAAATAGAAAACAAGCATCAGTTTCTTGTGTACGTCATTTTGTAATATTTCATACGTGCACTCGTGTTTATAAATTATTAATATGCTTTAAGGAAATGTTTTATAAATTCGCGATCTTCATATACTATACAAAGTATATATAAAATATTTAAGTAATTAAAATTCGAACAAGGAATTATAGTCAACCTCAATTGATTTCTTGATGGCCCGCATTGATATTTATGTGGAAATTGCCCGCAACGATTTTTCCCTATGTTATGATTTGTGTTTCAAAGTTAAAAAAATTGTGACTCCTTGTTTTTGAGGGTAGGAGTCGGCCTATATAACCCCGCCTAGGCATAGCTGCATGGGTGATTTAGTCAAATTAAAATAAAAAAAAAATGAAAATAAAGAAAATTGATGTGTGTGAATAAGGGCAACATTCCTGCAAAAAGCATCCGATGGAATTTCGATGAAAATGCTCCTACGCTGAATCTTAAAAAGGATGACGTTCAAGTCAAAATCTTAAAATAATAAATCTATATTTTAACGGAATAATAGTGTAATAATTTGAAGGAGAATTAGGTAAAAATGGGGCATGCCTCCCTATTTATAGATGTATTGACTTAACCAAATCCCCGATAATTAAGGAGCGAATCATGTGAAACTCGTAATTTATAAGAGGCGTCGTACAACTTAATGTATTTTTATAGTTATTATATACTGTAATATATTAATAATTCTTAATGTATTTTTAGTTATTATATAATATATTTATATTTATAAATTGATATATCTGTACATATATAATGTATATTTGTTTTTTATATGATGTATACAATATATTGATATATATCTATGTTTTCGTAATGTATTTACTGATTTTAATTGATGTATACCTGATGCCTATATAACGATCCAATCCTAAAAATCCATAATCTTCACCTCCTCCAAATTATCCTATGCTTTTTAGCTCAATCCTCCAAGCTAAATTACATCGGCCAAGATAGTGCGAGCTAATTAATTAATGCAAATTTGAATTTGATTAATGCCTTAATTGTAGAATGTTGATGGAAATGTATGAGTTATAAATCATACAATAATGCTACATGGAGCGAATTGCTCCCGAACAACAGATTCAAGAAGGTAAATTCAAATGCATAATTAAAGATTTTTTATAATTATATTATTTTGTTAATTCTGTATTTACCTTTTTGTCCTTCTTGATTATTATGGAAAGAAAGGAGTGATATTAACTACAAGGGATTGATATTTAATAACAATTATAATTGTACTACAATATATAAGTTAAATAATAGTGTAAAATCTTTACTTTATATTCATATCAACTATATAATATATTTTTCCAAATGGTACGATATGAATGATAACATTATAAATCAAAATATTTAATAAATCCCTAATATAAAATTCAAAAAGCTTAGAAATATTATAAAATAATAAATAAATATAAAAATTATGAAGTAGTTAAATAGAAAGTATATTTTAATTCTAAATAATTATTCAGTATATTTTAAAATAAAAAAAAAACCCTAAAACCATAGAAACTTGTATAAAATAATATAAAATATCCCAATATTAGATAAAAAAAAATATATAATAGTGATAATGAAACTAATAGAAAATTATGTAAGTGTATCTTTAACTTGCAGATCAATATAATTTCATAAAATTACACAACTCAGTTAATTCGATGAGAAATTATATGAAATTGAAGATGCTAAAGTATTGTAGAATTCAAATTGATAAACATATGATGTAGTGAAATTTATAGAATTCAAGATTGCGAATACAAGTGAATGTATATTTTTTATTAAATCTATGTAATGCCATAAATAATTATTTAATCAAAGAATTAAAATATTCTATTATAACTAATAAATTAGCTGATTTATCATTTATTTTTGTTATTTCATAATACAGTTTGATATGTGCATACAATTATTTACATACTTATTTCTATAAGTATGTAAATTTAATTATTAACAAATTTAATTTAAATATTAAAATATAATATTAATTAATAATTATAATAATTAATTAATTGATCATGGCATGGGAACAGATCCTTTCAATTTTTAATTTTGAATTTAAAACTTTATAATTTTCACAAATATTTTTTGTATTTAATTTAGTCCCGTGTAAATACACGAGTGTTAAATTAGTGTATATATATTATAAGATATCAATTATAATTTAAATAATCATATTTTAGTATATATCAATATAATAGAAAACAAAAATAACAATAATTATAATTAGAAAATATTATAATTACACACACACATATATATATATAATCCGAATACGTGAGTATTCATATTCGTATTCGTTGATAATTCGAATCAAAATATAAATATGAATTCGAATTCATTACAACCCTACATGTAGTTGATTTGTAATCTTATTTCGATTGCTAATAGCTTTTGATTTTATGTATATTGCAAGAATAAATATTGTCAAGATAATATTTTAATAGTTTTCTTATCACTTAACAAATATTAAAATATTAAATTAAAATCACTTAACTTATATTTTACT
>BMAC01000248.1:1096804-1138312 GCA_014905375.1 Phtheirospermum japonicum | reverse complement strand
TACCTTAAATACAGTTCAAATTGAATGATTAGAGTTAATATTGTAACTTACCATATTTGTCAATATATTTTAGTATAAGATTTGAAAGGATAATTAAGTAATTTAACATAATTATAATCTATTTATGAGTTGTTGCTCTGGTGCGAATTGCACCACCAAGCATCACTCTAAATCATATTATATACACTAAAGTAAAATTTATTGTCAAATAATTCCAGTCAATTATTTGTTTCGGCATAGTATTAATGATTTAGTGTGGTTTCCTATTCCATTTTCTATTACACTTCACAAATAGCACTTAGGTGTACGGTTACAACATACTTTGTACAGGATATCCATCCATTATATACTTATAATAACAGAGTAGGAAATAAAATAAAGGATGTCTTATGACATCCCTATAGCTAATTATGAGTTCATAAGTGCTCGTGATTTTAGAAATCATTAGGTATGAATATGGATAGCTGTATTAAAGTTGTCCTGGGATATACTAATATGACTGGATACTCTTTGTTAGCCACTCTCAAATAGCTATTGGTCACATCATAAAAAATCACACACAGACAGAGATGGTGAATTTTATTTTATTTTTCTTTCGGAAAAAAATGGTGATGTTATATTAAAAAAAAAAGAATAAAATAATGATGGGAAAAGATAAAGTGATAGCATTTTGAAACTTTCACAAATTGCGATATAACTGAGCCACGGATAAATATATTCATCCACTGACTTAGATGCAAAATTACAAGTGACAAAAATAACTGGTGTAGTAGAGACATTTTAGAACGAATAAAACAGGTATTCCAAAACGTATTTTGCTGCGTTCTAGATTAGAGACGTTCTAGAAAGTTAGACTTTCTAAAACGATTATATATCAGTTCAATGTTATATACCCGTTCTAAAAAGTCGTATTTTGGGTTTACCCGGAAGAAGGAAAATCCGTTCTGGAATCTTTTTTTCCAGAACGGGCATTAAAATATTCGTTCTGAAAAGTCTATTATCCAGAATGGGTGTACAAAAGTTACCTTCTTAAAAAAAAATTTAAAATGAAATGAAAGCAAGAATACACCAAAATCACTAATGATAAATATTGTGAATATATTAATTATATCACAAAAAATACACCAAAATAAAATCTAAGACAACAAACTAAAACTATTATTAATACAATAATATTTTTTTATACAACTATATGAAAGACAATTTCCTGATCCCCTTCACCAATGTAACTTAAGTGCCAACGATATGTACTAGCAAGTAGCTACTTGTTTCTCTGGTGTGCCAATTTCAATATTCTTAAAATTAAAGTTATCAACATGGAGATATTCGGCACAAAGGTAGATGATCGAGCAGTACTACATTTATAACAACACTGCAGCGTCTGGCCGATTCATTGCTCAATAAAGATTCCCCTTCATAAAAAATAAAATTAAAAATTAAAAAAAAAATGATGGCGTCTTTTATTCAAAATAAACTTACGGTACCTTCATTATATAACCAGCTACATGCCTCTCATCAACTCGGATGCTCTGTTATTAATTAACAAATAGTAATCATAAGCTTTTGTAGCAAAATTAGTGAAAACTCAAACACAAGAGATTAATCTAACCTTCTCTTCATAAGATAAAGCTCCTCGCTCGTCTTTCTTTTCCCATAAAACAGATAAGGTCACGTAATCCTCGGGTTTTGCAGGGTCAATGTTCACCAGATCATGAACTAACTTATTTAACTTGGAATGGTCAGACTTGAGCTTCAGAAGCATTGCATACTCATCCATATACGTAACCACGTACGGATCAAGTGACCGAAACCTGTAGATATCGTTTTTCCTAAATTCACTGTCTAAGATCCCTCTACCTCATATATTACATCAGTTATTATCCAGTTATCAGGATAAGGTTTCCCGCTTGGCGCAAAATAGTAACCAACCTGTTAGGTCACATGTACAAAACCAGACATTGTCAACATATAAAGTTAGAAGTCCCATTCTAGAAATAAACTGCAGAGATTTTCACAACCACTGTGAAGAAACAAGAATACCTCAGTTTTTTAATCTATCCCATATATGCAAAAGATATTCTTCAGAGGTGGTCTATCCCACGGAGTCAAGAGGATTTATAATAGGGTCACCGTGATATGACCTGAAATTGAAGATGCATAACGATTTTCGTAATAAGCTATTTTTCCTTCTTTTTTTTTTCAACAATTAAAAAACTATGCAGGAAGTTGAATAAGTATTTTGTTGTTATTGAGTGCGACAGTCATCTCATCATATGTACCTAACAACAGATCACATGATAAGGGAATCAAATCTAATATATACGTTAAATAAGATAAAAAGAATCTAAACCAAATCAGGCTTTTAGTTATCTACCAAACCTGGAGGAAAGTGAATTTTCATAACTAACATTGTTGAATGCAGGAGAGCACAAAAGACATAATCATGACCAGAAATCAATTGCATTGACATGTACAATGCAAGTTGCATGTTGACCAACCAGGACGATAGAATCTCTTGTTTTTAAAGAAAGATTCGAAAATTAAAGTACAGAATCATAGCACTAGTGGCAAGAGACAACTTACTCTTCCAATTGGTACATGACTCTTTGACTATCAGGTTCATAATCAGCTATAGTTCTGAAAAATGTTCCATTAGAGACTTCACGGGCAGAAAAGGATAACTGAGTTGGAAACCCATATTCCATGTCAGATGCATTAGCTTGTGCTGCTCCCATGAATGAAGGATAAGCTTCATCTTCTGCCAAGTCAATTAATGGAACGTGAACGCATAATCCAGCATACATATCAAGCAATGGCATAACCAGCACAAGAAAATGGGGTCGGACAATTTTTTTTTTTTTTTAAGCCCACTAACTTTATTTTTTTAAAGCTGTTAGGATGGAAATGGGGCTGGCCGGAGGGAATTTTTGTTAAAATAATAAATCATATAAATCTACTATTTTATTTTGTTTACTCTATTATTATTATTATTATTATTATTATTATTATTATTATTATTATTATATTGTGTAGACGGAGCTGCATTTCATACCTCGAAATGCTGGGATTTCAATATTGATTATGTTAGTTGGCCATCCAGAATAGTTTGTTCAAAACTCATGGTCGTCACAACCGTAAGCAAGATTACCCTTTTTGCTCTTACCAGAGAAATATTTCACGTATGCATTCTCTGCTCTACAATGTTTTGAAAATGACATCATCCACAATGAAGATCCAAAAGAGTTGAACATCAATCGAGTTGTCCCCTGATGACTCGACAAATATTTTAATAAACTGGAGTTAATGCAGGTACACAATGTAAAACAGGTCAAAATCATTGACCTAAGAAATGTGGCCTTCGAATGTCTTAAATTATATAATTCCTTTTTAGTAATCTAGTGAAGAGAAAATGCACTCAAGTGTCTTAAACGAGGAACCAAGAAATGTGGCCTTCGAATGTCTTAAATTCACAGACAATACATATACATCACATATGATTGCATTAAATAAAGGTATTTGTGCATAAAGTAATTTGGGTTCATGAAGATGATATAATACCTCAGAAACAGGGAGACCAAATGTGAATCCTGATAACGTTGCTTTAACAGTCTCAATTGCTCCAAGAAGAGGAGCTCCTGAAAGCAAATCGAAAGAAAGTAATTAAATGAGTGAGACATATAGTTCCAAATGATGCCTGATGATATGTCAGTCAAACAAAGTTCACAAGCATGCCAACAGCAAAGTACGCGTGAATGTGTTCATCCAACCACTTGATATACATTTTAGGCGCAATTCTCAATTTTAACCACTCCAAGAAGTATCTAAACACGTTGTTGACCAATGAGTGAGCAAAAACTATCGATGGCCCACCACAAAGCTTCAGAGCAATTTCAAAAGTAAGCCTGCAAAGATCAAAGCACATCCAATTTTATATTTCTCATTAGTTTGCCTAGACAAAAAAATAAAACACACAACACACACACACTTAAGTTGGTGATGATTACTTAAGTTTATGAAAATAAAGATCCCGTTCCCCGAGTTTGTCAGGGGATAATCTCCAATCATATGGAACCACAATTATAGCATTAGCCTCGATACCAAACTCAATGCACCACTTAACCCAATCTTTCCACACCGAAGAAAGAGGACCTGCAGCAAAATGCCAGTTCGCATGGTATCAATTTTAATGGAATGCTTCAATTGTGTCAGCCAGCAGTAGAATAACTATAATTCTCTAAAATCAAATACCAGTAATGTAGCCTGGACCAAGCTCCGTGATAGCAGAAAGACCACTATCAGGGCGCTACTTGCATTCAGGATGATCTGTTTGGTTGTAAGGGTCTAGCAACATACACTTTAGCCAACAATTTATTGCAGACAGAAGCTGGAAACCAGAACATACATATAAACCAAATAATTAACTATATAAATAAATACTGCGCGTAAAAATAGTTATATTACATTACAAATTAATATAGAAAAATTAAAAAAAATTAAGTGATAGGATTGCTACAAAAATATCATTAATACATCCAAATCCTCTATCTTATCATATATTTCCATATGGCGCAAATGTAATATAAGAGTTTTGGAAAAGGATTAGTCACAATCATGTAGAAGAAATAAACTTATAAACATCATCTCTAAAACCATTTTTTCTACACAATGTCTAATCATGATCACACATACAAATACAAAAAGAAAAAACAATCAAAGTGTTTTTTAAAGGCAAGAAAACAATCAGGGTTTTAAGAAGATCATTTTTCCGTTCGGTCTGAGCCCGCATAAGAAGATCAAGAAGTGTTTGCCTACCACACAATCTTCGAATAGCCTTTCGCCTAAACGATCCCGAACGGGATGAGCTTCCCGATCGGGATGAGTGTCTGAAATGTTGTTGCTTGCTTGGCCGTTGGTTGTTGCTGTTTTCCCTGTCTGCTGTTTTGTTGTTCGGAAAAGCTCATATTCTGATCAAGAGATGCCAGGCTATAGATGGCCCAATCCGTCTGAAGAAGTGATTGGAAACAGATGAATGCCAAGCTCCAACCACTAAAATGATAAAGGGAAAAGAAATCAGATACCCAAAAAAACAAATCTAAATCCATACCTTAAAAGAAAAAAGTGGGGAAGAAAAGCAAAATGCTAAAATATAGAATTCGTACATTAACTTTTTTGACTTGGCAAAAATGGTCCACTAAATACAGGGGTGGTAAATTTAGTCCACCAATTAAACTTTTTTTCGCACATTTAGTCAAATTTTGGGGATTTTGACTAAATGACAATGGGTCAAAATCAAAGGAGTTGCAAATTTAGTCCACCAATTAAATTTTTGTCGAATATTTAGTCCAAATTTTATTTGCAAATTTAGTCCACCAATTATTTTGTCGCATATTTAGTCCAAATTTTATTTGCAAATTTAGTCCACCAATTAAAATTGGACTAAAAGTACGACAAATATTTAATTGGTGGACTAAATTTACCACCCCCGTATTTAGTGGACCATTTTTGCCAAGTCCAAAAAGTTAATGGACGAATTCTGTAATTCATCCAAGCAAAATTACCAAAGACGCTACGATATTTATACGCAACCCTAAATTCTAGTTGCGATGATAAATACCATTCATTAATTGGAAAAGAAAAACCCTAAACAGGAGCATTTCAGGCTATTGAAAACGCGATGCTAGAAAACATATGAACCTCAAGCTCCAACAACTTAAACCAACAACGATTGGGGCAAAACAATACCAGGTAAATCAAACACAAATTGATCTAAAATGCATATCTTAAAAGAAAAAGGGAGGGGATAAAGCAAAATTATCAAACGCTCGACAAGACAAAGGAGCCAACCCTAGATTTCATTTTGCGATAACAAAATAACAATTAATGAATAAAAAAACTAAATCAAAATGCGTACATCGATAATTTTAAAGAGGACGAAGCGAAAATCACCTGGCGAGGAAACAACTGAAGAATTATTGATACCGGAGACGCCGTCATCAGAAAGGAGGAGAGGAATTTGCGGTCGATTCTTTGGGGATTTTGATTTTGTGGAAGAAATGAAGGTCGAGGAGATAAGGGGTTTCTGATCCAACTTTTTAAGAAAATTAATTAATTAAATTTATAAATATCCGGAACTTATGAAGAATAATATGTTCTAAAAAGTTTATTTAACCAGAAGGTATTTTACAGCGTACGTTCTTAATAATTGAATATATCAGAAGATACTTAAAATATACTTTTTGAAAGTAATTATTGTAGAACGAGTGTAAATAAACTTCTAGGTACGAAACATAACTAGAACAAGTATAAATATACCTTCTAAATATGGCCGGTCTTCAATTTTTTCGGGACGCACATTTGTAAATCCGTTCTAGGATTTTAATTATGAGAATGCCACTGAATAGACATTCTATAAAGTAGTCGAAACGACCGTTCCAGAATGTCAGAAAGCTGTTTTTGAACTTGTGCAAATGGCTTACGTCTTCTTCGTGATCTTAATAAAACACATATTCCTTAGTTTAGGATCATAATTCAAACTTTTTTGTGTGTGTAGTATATCGTATAATCAGCAATGAAATGTTATATGCAATTAATAAATTGTAAATATCGACTGTTGATAATCAAGATAATACATAGATAATTTTCCTCGGGTGATCTCAGTTTTTTTTTTCTTTGTATTTTTTTTCACTTTCCGTTCTAAGTTGTTAGTATAATTCAACGAAACTTTTGAGCTAGGGTTATTTTGTAATTAATTTTGTCAATTGGACTCGTGGCCCAACTTATTTCTATATGATTTAGTCGGTTAGACCAGGATTAGGCAATGTTTTTAAACATTTTTATATTTTTCCCTAGTTATTCAGTTTCGAACTTTGGACTAAATTGCGCCCATTAGATAGCTAGTCCATTATGGGCCCAATCATGATAACTAACCTCTCTATCGTCAGATATAAATGTATATCATCCCCAAAGTAATAGCCCATACTAAAATAATTAAACAAACAACTGAATAAAGGAATAAGTTCACTTTTGATGAATTTTTCTATAGAACCACCAGATAGAGCTCCATTACGGAACCCTATATAACACATAATATTTATTCTACCGTGTATTTATAAAAAAAATGAAGGAAAAATAAAAAAAAAAAAAATAATTAATGGCTCAGATGAATACCATGTCATTTATAGGGCTCCATAATGGAGCCCTATCTGGTTCTATAGAAGAACCGCACTTTTGATGCCCACACGGTTAGAATTTTGCTTTTTTTTTCAAAGATCTAAAAGCATTATTATTATCTCAAAGATTTACCAAAAGTTCGCTTTTTTTCTTGTACCCATTGTACCCATTTTTCAACATTAGAGAAATAAAGAGAAAATAGTGCATCTCATACAAAAAAATATGGGCAGCACTCTTATTAGGCCGCACTAACTGATCATCCGTTAGGTTAAAATTTCATATCAATACATTATAGTGCAAAAATCAATACATTATAATAAAAAACCAATACATCATAATACAAAAACCAATACATCATAATACAAAAATATTACAGTAGAAAAACCAATACATCATAACACGGGTCAGAGATTTATGAAAAACTAATATTTTACAGTACAAAAACCAATACATCACAGTACAAAAACTAATACATTATATTAACGGGTCAGATGGCCTAACGGGTTATGGCCCATTAATCTGGCCTAACATAAGTGTTTGCCAAAAAATATACCAGACAATAAAAGTTCTGATGGGATCAAACGAGAAAAGAATATGGAACATCAACACTGAATACAAAAGATATATTAAGATTCCACAAACTACTAGGAAACAGAAAATATGAACTTGGATGTTGAATAAATGTAAATGTTAATGGAAAGGTTTCACGGTTACAATATTTGAAGTATACTCTAAATTATGGTTTGTACTATATAAGGTATCCACAAGTTCTATAACGGTATTGTAATGGAAATTGTATATCAAATTCTAAGAATTCACATTTTAATAGTGGGTATATTTTTACCATAAGTAGAGATCCACTAATCAAACGTAAATAGTTCGATCCACTATGAAATCAAAATTCATAACTTTGGATAAAGCTATGAAAAAGTTGAGTCTTTTCAAGATTTTCTCGAAAACATTTCATGTTGAAAAAAGCCAGTATCATCGATTATGATACATTGTGATGCCAAGCTGCTATCGCAAAAGTTTGAAATGAGATGCATAACAACAAGTTTTGACATATTCTTCGGATATATAATATCATTACATAATTGTTCTCAAGAAAAATAATTTTTGTTAACTATGTGAAGTCAAAGGAAAATATAGTGGATTCGTTTAACAAAAGTTTAAACGGATATCAATTAGATACACTGCTAGAAAGAATTGGGTAAAATCTAAAAATCAAGAATGGACTTTAGTGGAATCTCAACCATGATGACTGGAGATCCTAATAACTTGGTACAATGGGACAACCAAACTTTGGACTGTGCAATTCTAAAACTACAAAAAGAACAAGTAATACTGACGGGCACTTCCGTTAAAAAATAAGTCGTTAGAAGGATTACCGATAGGATTGTTAATAGTTAGTGCCCATCGATATTTCTTTCCTCAATAGCTTGACGCCAATGGGTACTCATGATAGTCGCATTTTTATCGACGAGATGTGATGGGGCCTTCCCGTCAGGATGTCCCACGGTCACCCATTTATTATTTATCGGCATATATTGATGGAACACCGATAAAAAGATGTCACTGGTGAATTGTTAACGGGTAGTCATTAATTAATGCCAACCTACAGAGCACTTTGGTATTCTTAAATTATTAAGACATGTCGATGGTCATCTTCTTATTGGTAGTTCTTATAAAAGAATATGATTGTTGAGTTTTTATTTATTTACATGTTCATATTTAGGAAGTGCTAAAAATTAAAAAACGTCAATTTAGCATAATTTCCTGAAATGTACAAAGTTTACGTCAAATTCAAGCATAATAAATTCACAACAACTTAAACGTCTTAATATATAATATTATTGTTGCAGTGGAGGAGGCTGACGAGCTGCGTACTAGGCCATCGCTGTGGCGATCACATCCTGCACCTGCTACCTACCTGAGCAGTGCTTGGAGCTCTATCCGCTCTCGTGCAGAAGCCTAGAGGAGCTCCTACTTCCCTCGCTCGTACGCCTATCTCTGCATCTGGAGCTACTTCTAATGAGCTCGCTCGGACACCTTTCTCTACGCCTTGACTTGCTCCTAATAAGTCTGTAGCTCTGTCTGGGGATGCGTGATTTCACCCAATGACATATAGATAGATCTTGTCCTCATGAACGTCACTCGGGTCCTGTGACAAAGTATGTCTCTTATCCAAACATCTCTGAAACTCCACTTGAGATATTTTGGTTGATATGAAAGATAGATACATAGAAATAATATATATATATAGATTCAAATGAGAACCATGTGAACCTAGGGTCAATTATGGGCCTTAGATCTAATTAAATGGATTGATCATATTTTTCGTGTATTTCCTTATTCAATTAAAATTATTAGGATTTTATAATAAAAGTATTACTGGTGTATATAACTGAAATATTAATAAAGTACTGTGATTGTATAATAAAAGCACTAGTTTGCAGGTTCGCATATAAGGACATGGTTCTCATTTGAACCCCCCCACACATACAATTTTCTGCTCTAATTTAGGGATAGTAAATGTGTCATCGTATCTCTGTGCATAGTTACAAAAATCTCGTACGCAATGGGTCCCCTTTGCTCACGTGTTTATTAAACACTTTACAATTAATCTTAAAGTATTCAACTACTTACGAAGTAAATTTACAAACATAAATATAAATTTACTTACGAGCTAATGTGCATGATCAACCGCAAATCGAGACTTGTCTTTGTACTTTGATATCCCAGTACTAAGGCTATCGGGCTCGCTCATCTTATTTCTACTACCTTTTTTGGACCTCTCATTTCGTTGGGCTTATCTTACTCTAATAACCACCTCCTTAATACGTCCTCACCTATGCGCATGGACCACGCCCCCTTAGCTCTCCACTTATGCCTATACTCGTCGAGGCAATTGGACCACTTACCACTTACAGAGCTATAAAAGGCAGACTTCAACTAGGTTGTATTGAGGATGAACCCTTGTACTTGTGGGAGTTGGATCAAACCATTCATATTTGAATAGGAGTGTACTCTTATACGTCAACCCTTTATATTTGAGTTTAAAACTTTCTTTGAGATTGCTGTAATAATCATAGTCATCTTTCTCATAGTTTGTCCCTCTTATACAGACACTAGTGCTCGAAGTTGATCTTTTTGATTCATATGCAACTGTATAAAACTTATATTCATTTATCTTGAAACCATGATATGTAGTCACACAACGTGATGGGCCTAACGCCAGACTCTTAATGTAATCTTCTATACATTATTCAAGGGAACTTGTCCCTATAATGACGGAATGTCATAAAATTTATTAGTTATTAAAAGAACTACAAACACACACACATACACACACACACATGTCTGTGTGTGTATAGGATTAGGTTTAAATGAGAACCATGTCCTTATTTGTGAACCTAAGGTCAATTCTGAGCCTTAGATCTAATTAAATAGACTGATAAGTTTTTTTTATATATTTCCTTATTTGATTAAAAGTATTAGGATTATATAATAAAAGCACTGCTAGTGAATATAACTGAAATATTAATAAAACACTGTGATTGTATAATAAAATCACTAATGTTATACAATAAAAGTACTAGTTTGTAGGTTCGCAAATATATATATAAACATAACTATTTATATCCAATTAAGAGGACTTTGCTTAATTTTGAACCAATCAACAAATTTATTCTTTAATTTTTTGTTGAGCTCATCCTCTATAAAGTTTGGTTGACAACGTTTACGCCCTCCGTAAAAACACTACATATGTTTAAAGATGAAAATTTTCTAAATTTATTATATGATCAATATCTCATTAACCAAAATTTAAAAATGATATTTTGAACCTGATAAAACCATGTACTTCGTCACAGTTCAGTAAAATGTAATTTCTTGTCCCATTGGATTCTTCTTTTTAAGAATCTTTTTTCTGCTGTTGGGAAGGTTTCGCCATAGTTTTTAAACACTGAAGGAACATCATCATCACTATCTTCACCATTTTGGTCATCATCATTACGAGGAGAAAGAATAATTTGTGGAGACGTGGTCTTCAAAGTAATACGAAATGAAAGTTGATGCCTTTTCAATACTATCGAGCTCTCAACACTTGGCTTGTTCCTTATATTATCATTCGGTTAGCGAAGATACCTTTCAGATGGATACAACTACCTATATTATACTAGACCAACAATTCTCGCCTCATATGTTAAGTGAACTAGCACTTACTCCATGAATTCAAAAAAACTAGGCGGGAAGATCTTTTCAAGTTGACATAAAATTAGAGCATGCTCCACATGATTTCTACAATCAGTCATAATAACTCTGGAACTAAGGTCCTTGAATAACAAACTCAACTCAGTTAGGGCTTTCCAAACTGGATGGGAAAGTAGTTCTCGAAAGGCAATTGGTATCAACCTTCGTATGAACACATGACAGTTATGGCTCTTCATCTCGAACAATCACAATCCCTTCATATTGATATAACTCCGCAGATTTGATGCGTATCCATCCCCAACAATCTCAATTCCCAAGTAAATCCAATATAGATATATCAAGAATAATTTCCAAGTACTAAGTCTGCCTAACACATTTCATACTATCATAACATATCATATAATATTCACCTGTACCACGATTGATCGTAAATAGGCCAAATAAAAAATATACATCAATAGATAATAGTGTCACTTTTTAAGATAGTATTGTCACTTTGGAACTAAAAAAGTTGTCACTTTTTCACTAACAAGATTTTTAAGCAAAAATAATAGTTTTACAAAGAAAACATCACTAAAATAAATGAGCATTCGGAGTCTTGGAAACAATCTCATTCTCTTGATGATAATCATAAACATTAGTAGTAGCCTTCTTCTTGTTATTTTCAAGATATCACTGCTTCCTTTTACCTCTTCCCAAACACAACTCCATCATCATTCCATGTCAAGGTTGATTGACAAAATGATGAACCCAAGTGCACAATAATGTTGCCGATACAAGACATACATATCTTTAATTGTCTTACTTTGCAAACCCAAGTATATTTACACAAATCACAACACATATTAAAAAACATACTAATTTATGGGGAAAAATTAATAAGTATTATAAATGAAGGAAAAGTACCATTTTTATAGAGAAAGTGATACTTTCTACCAATAAAGTACTACATTGTGGAACTAATATATATGACAAATTTTAGACTAAATAAATTAGTTCATATTAAAGGTGACAACTTTGTGAAGGAAAGTACCAATTTTATTAGAGAAAGTGACAGTTTTAAATAGAAAGTGACTCATTCTGAACTAACTCAGCATAAACAAGCAGAATAAGGATCAACAATATTATATATTATAATTGACACATTTGTAAATACAAGTACCAATTTTGAGAGAAAATGTCACATGACGAACTAGCTCAGCTAAACCATCAGAATAAGGAATGCATTACCTTCTTCAATGATTTCTCTATTGTAAATCACTTGAAATAACTTCATCACTAGAACAACAACTAATAGATCCTATATTTCATCTACATCAAAAAACTCATATAAAGAATTCATCTCATAAATCATGACTTCTCACAGTATAACCATCACTATTGTGTGTGTGTGTGTGTGTGTGTGTGTGTGTGTCTTCCTTCGTTGATAAATTGGTTTGAATATGATTTTCCATTACAGGTGCTAAAATTGAGATAAGAAGAGAAGTTACGAATGGGATGAATTTTGTAGCGGTATGAAAGTGTTGGAGGGCGGCGGAGGTGTGACGTTAAATTGGCAGCAAAGGTGCGTAGTTGAATTGCACGATGGAGGAGTTGATTTGGTTGAGATTATAGGGTGGTTGGGGTCAGGGAGAGAACGAATAAAAGTGGGAGTGAAATTTGGCGTTAAATCCACGACGGAGGTAGTGTTGGGGGTCGGGGAGAAATAAAGGAGGAGAAGAAAGAAGGATTGGAAATGATCGTTTTTTTTTTGTCTCTTTTATATGAGATCCAAATTATTAGAACGAGTTTGGGTTTGAGTTCCATCTCATGTAGAGGATGTGTATGACTGTCATACAGAAAACCTCCTTACAAAAATAGTTCCTAAGTTATGAATTTTTTCATATAATTAATTTATTATCAGTTTAAATGTAATTATGAATGGTTCTACTTTTGGTTATTTAATTTGGGGGGTAAGAAATCTCTGAGTCGTACACCAATGAATTCGGGACAGTGCCTAAGGTCATCTCCAGTGTGGTCAATACAAGAGAATGTTTAGTACCACGTAGGAAAATAGATTTTATTTTTATTTTTATTTTTTTGCCAAAAAAGTCTCTCCACTGCTATAAAATGTAATAAGGTCTATCATATGTGGTGTGGAAAAAAAGAGTGCAGGAGGTCTACTCTTGGATCTATTTTGAGATTTGACCAAATGAGTCAACAAATTAATACTGAACAGGGAGAGAAAATAGGTGACACGTAATTGTTGTCTTTGTTTCTTAACTATGCATCCGAGTGAAACTAGTTTGATTTTTTCTGAATTTATTCACATCATTCAAGACATAAGTCCATTAATATGTCAAACTAGTTTAAGACTTGCATGTTATGTAGACTAGTTGTACACCCGTGCGATGCACGGGGGAGTAATTTTAAGGTTTAGTTTATTAAATATTTAATATTATTTTTAAGTAAATAGTATTAATAAATAAGTGGTTATACAAATTTAAACAAAAGCATCATAAGATAAAGACTAAATAATAAATATAAGAAATTGAAGAATTAAACATTATACACAACATGCTTCGCAAAAATATTATTAATCAAACTCTCAGAATTTACAAATTATGAAATACTTCCTTATACACAACATTCGTAGTTTTTTTCTTACGTTTATTTTCATCATCACAAATCAAGATTTTTAAACCTTTTCGGTTCGTAACCCTTGATATCGCAACATACAGTTGACCATGACTGAAAATAGGCTTTTTCAAGAAAAGTCCAACGTGGGATAGGGATTCGCCTTGACTTTTATTAATTGTCATTGCATACGACAGAATAATCGGAAATTGCCTTCTTTGAAACTTAAACGGCAACCTGGGATCCGATGGTGTTACGGTCATTCACGGGATGAGTACTAATTCACCCATGTTACTTCCTTGGAGAATCGTTGCCTCCAGAACATGATCACCCAATTTCGTAACTACCAATCTAATTCCATTGCACAAACCAAGTGAATGATCAATATTTCTAAACAACATGATTGGAGTACCGACCTTCAATCGTAGCTCATGATTTGGCAACCCAGAACACTTGATCGTGTTCAAAAACTCAGTTGAATGGACGTCTTGCAAAATGTCAACATTTGCATCGGAATTGCACGCACTATCTGAGCTCAAATATACCTTACACTCCCCTTCATTTAATGAAGTCATATACTCATTGATTAAATTAACCACATCAAGTGTTGGTGCAAGAATAGCTCGGCCCTCCAAATAAACAGAACATTCAGCATTCGTTCCAAATTGCGGATAAGTGCTGGCCACAATTGATGCAATAGGGTCACCATCATCTAACAACAGTAAATCCTTTGGGATGTCGATTTCAACGATGCCATCATTTGATCCTCCAACCGTCCCATCTCCAATGCTATTTATCCATTGAGAAAACTCTTTCAATTCATTCGAATCAGGGTCTGAGCTGAGATTTTGAAGCCTCATATTCTTTGTCAATCTCAAAACCTTACAGTGTCTCCATAAGTGGGAAGAGTTTATGGTTGCATGTACTATATATGGCCTAGTACCTTTAGGAATCACCGGAAGAATCTGACGAAAATTTCCACCAAGTACAACACTTTTACCTCCAAAGGGAATATCTTTAGCATTTAGATTCTTAAATCCCATAATATCTTTCAATGTTTTGTCTAATTTTTCGAAACAATGTCTGTGCATCATTGGAGCTTCATCCCAAATTATCAGTTGTGCAATCACCATTAAATCCGCAAGGGGGATCCCCTGGAAAATCCCACACGATGATTCTTCATGGAGATTGAATGGGACTTTAAATCTAGAATGGTTATTTTGAATAAAAATAATTTTAATAATATATGTAATTTGATGCTCACTGGAAACTATATTTCCAAATACTTGGTTGTCACGTAAATCTCTAGTTAAGCCATCCAACTTCATCTTAAATATTCTTGAAATTACATCAAGATGATCTTCTGGTTTAAGATTCCTGCTCTCGACAAACCGTACAATCTCTGGCCATTTTGGATTGCACGTGAATGTTATGAACAAATCTGGATATCCAGCCCATCGACAAATTACCATAGCATCTTGGTAATTCTAAATTATATACCGTGCGCCACCGGTAAATGTCGCTGGCAAAACAACTCTGTTACCCATGCTGCAACCACTCGTTTCACCGCACACTACTGCATCAGCAATTCCATTATACATCTCACTTCGCAAATCTTCTTGATGGGTTCTAACATACCATAATATAGCAGATTCAATCATGGTATATCCATCAACTATCAACTGTTGTATAAGCCTTTTGCAGGAGAGGATAGTAGGTGACTCAATTAACCTTTCATGCAATCGGTGCGAGAAGAAATCCCTCTGACTCACATAATTTCTCCCATTTCCTATCGGTTTTCGATGATCATCAAAAGGTATATCTTGCCTATAATTATCTTCACCGTAAAGAAATAATAATGGATACTGCAGAGTAAAGTAAGAAGGATGTAACTCATTGATACGTTTCAATTTTCCAGATTTTATTTTTCTAAAATAATATCCCTATCACCCATATGTTTTTCAAAATAACCAACAACCAAGATGGCAAGTTCATCGACTTTGGGTAGATTGTGCGTTCTTGTATCAGTGCCTCTTTTACAAATAAGGCGTAATTTCATTTCGACAACAACATCTTTGGAAAACTTGTCTTTGAAACTTCTAAATGACTTAACCAAATTATTTGACCTATCTAACATGGATTTGAGTTCAACAACAATTTTGGTATGTAGAGAATTGTTTTCATTGCCTTTTCTGCATAAATGTAAATTATAAAACATGAATACTGTAAATAAATAAAATATTAATTTGAATAACCAATGATAAATTTTGAAATTAATAATCATAACAAACCGAGTTGATTCGGTTTCAAACTTCGTTTGCAGTATCATATATATAAAGTTGTGCAAATTTCAGTGTAGAACCTTCTTCTGGCAGCAAACTCACTATTAGATGATAATTTTGACCATGAATACGGAGTACCGGTGGCGAATTTCCTGTGTTCGTACTGGAATCAATTTTTCCACCCATCGAAGTAAAAGAAAACATGTTGTTGTATGATCGAATATTTTCTAAAAACATGTCTACTTTTGTCGCTAAAACCGAATATTAGATCATACAAAACTTGTGGTGGCTTCTTCAAAGGAGGCAACACGATCTTCTCCTTGTCACAACAGGTAGAGTATACCGGTCTCGTAGTTTCAACACTTGGCTTCAATCTCTCTCCATACCAAAAATATGCTGAACAATGTACACATATGAAAGTAAGATCACCAATATCCCAACAAACTGCTGGATAATAAATTTATATAAATGAAGGTGTCATTGAAATTAATAAACTATGTAATTATATATGTGTGTGTGTGTGTGTGTGTGTGTGTAATAAATTTAGATAAATGAAGGTGTCATTGAAATCAATAAACTATGTAATTATATGTGTGTGTGTAAGTAAAGTTTATATTTGAATTAAATAATGTATCATAGTGTATTGTTGGAAATAAGATTTTTTGATGGAATTACCATCATCAGGAGTCTTAGGTTTCTTGGGTTACCGTTTACGTGAAAGCTTATTAAGTGTTGTAGTCGCTTCTTTTAAAACTGCTTCAGTTATTATTTCACTCCTAATTGCAGTGGATGATGTGGATTCTTTTTAATATAAAAAATATATTTACAAACAATAACAAACATTAATTAAATCAATTAATCATCCATTCAAAATATAATATTTTAGCAAAATATGAATCTTTCAAAATTTACTCTTTTTAAAAACAAACTTCAAAGATGGTCTTCCTACTTTTTGTTTGGGAGTATTTCCTGTTACAATATTCAAAATATTGGTAAGAAGAAGAAATATTATCAATTATTGTATAAGTAAAATTTAACGCAAGAGATATGTTAAATAAAAATCCCATAATCAATATTATTAATCATCTAGCAATATTTACATTTATTTTATTATACTATTATTCAAGAAGTTAAGGTTTACCTTAAAAGATATTGGTAAAAGAATTTTTGAAACATGAGTACATTATATAAATAAAAATATATGTGTATCACTATTAGAAATTTGTGTAATATATCAAAGACAATTGATAATATTTTTATATACTCCATTTATCAATTATTACCAATAAAATTATCATGTAAAAGAAGAAATCAATTACAACAAATGCACTAATGTCCATTTTTGWCTGAAGAATTATCTGTGTTAATTGTGAATTTTATGAACTACATTTAAATTATTTTCATAAAATACTATTACTACTAATTAGTGGTTATGGTGGTATATAAAAGTTCTGATTTCTATAATGAGTTATGTGTATTTGTCTATTTAATTTATGAAAAACTAAGAAACTTTGCTCTCTATAATCAAATACGGAAAACACACCAAACAATATTTAATTTATTAAACATGTTTATCATTATATAGAAAACAACAATATAACTTAAATAAAAATTGAACTAAATATTAATGCTCTAAAGAGTAATACCGTTGTTAGTGATGGTTGGGTTTTTAGGAGACCTTCCCCTTTTTCGTTTGGAATTTGCCTGATTTTCATCCAGGTTTTGTGTAATAGTTGAGCTACTTTCCATACGAATTAATGCAGTAGAAGTAACTACATTTTCTGGAAATATTTGTAGAAATAGATAATTATGCATGACTTTTAGATGATTTGTGAATAATGTCGAGACTATAGAATTATACCTGTCAATTAATAAGTATTTTGTGACAACAACAAACACAACAACAAAAACAACAATAACAATAATGGTGATAATAACATAACTTATGGAAAATAATAACATACATTAGAATATTAAATATAAATTAACATTAGAAAAGTCAGTTATTGGAAATCTCTGAAAAAGATTTGAAACTTTAGCCACTACCGATGACTGTAAATTATTTATTATCAAAGATAATTCATCATCAACATAACAACAAAAAAACTAAAGACTCCTATAAAAATAATATTTTTTATTTGATTATTAAAGATTATTCAATAAGAAAATAATGGAATTTATAACAGGATAGAAAATAATAATATTTAATATTACAATTCCTAATTATAACTTTTTTTATATTTATTATTTGTTTATTAACATTTGGTGAAAAAATTAACTAAAATTATAAGTTTAAGTGATATAATTCAATTATAATATTATAATTTATCAAAACATAAATTGTAGTAATTAATTGTGGTCATAAAATCTTCAGAATGTAGTGAATTTAAGTTCTGCGCACAATTTATTCACAACTATTTATTTAATAAAAAATTAAAATAAATATGTAAATCATGCGAAATAAACATGTAAATAATAATGAATATATTAATGATAAAAATAATAATGAAATCAATAAATTGGAATATATTATACAGATTATTATATATTCATTATTATTGAAAATGATACTAACAATGCGTAATATATCTAATACAATATATTGAAAATGATGTGTTATATATCTAATAGGGGTAAAGACACTAATTAATTTAGTAAAAATACGTAATTAATAGAAGGCTGATTTTATTACCGTGATAGAAATATAAGGAAGGCTGCTTTAATTACAGGCATGTATTAAACAAATTATTAATTATTAATATTGTGATAGACTTATATGGAGGGCCGATTTGTTAGAATCTGGAAAACGGAAAAATTATTTTTGTATGGTATTACGATTATTAAGTAAATCTGATGCAATCTTTATATTTATATGAAAAGACAATTTCTAATTGATACCAATACACTTAATTTAAAATGATTTATATGTATATAATTATGAGTCTTTAATTAACTGACATCCTCAATTGTAYGAACCAATTAATTAAGAATTTTTATTTGAARAACTTCCTCAATTGTAGGCTACAATTAGAATGTGAATTAAGTAAATAACTACAATTAAACTTTATGGAAGACAGATTACGTTCTATTAATTTTTTTTTTTTTGTATTAAGATTTATATTTATATGGAAGGCCAAATTATATAGTTACCTAAAATCATTTCTCATAATCTAATATTTGCAGGAGATTTTCATTAATTTTAGGAATAAGATAATTAAGAGTCTTTAATTATACATATAGATAATTTTAGGAATAAAATAATTAAGAGTCATTAATTTTAGGAATAAGATAATTAAGAGTCTTTAGTTATACGTATAAATAATTTTAGGAATAAGATAATTAAGAGTCTTTAATTTTAGGAATAAGATATTTAAGATTTTCGTGTACATGCAGGTATATCTACTATACAAATAATTAGTCATTAAATATGTGTGATTCTGATGCAATATATGTCAAATTTAATGGAATGTCACGTGTACATATTATTGCAATGAAATCTGATGCAATATTTATATTTATATGAAAAGGCTGATTTTTAATTTATTGCAACACACTTAATTGAAGATGTTATATACGTATATAATTAAGAGATTTAATTGAATGATCTCCTCAATTTTAGGAACCAATTAGAATGTGATTTTAGAAAATAATTACAGTCAAAGTTAATGGACTGCCGATTATGTTAGGAATTTTATATTTTGTATTAAGATTTATAATAATATGGAAGGCCAAATTTTAATTTCCCAATTAAGTAATAATTATTTATAATATTAATTATTAAATATGTGTAGAATATTACGGAAAGTTGATCTGTTCGAATTTTGAAAATGAAAAAATTATTTTTGTATGGTAGTCCGATTATAGTGCAATGAAATCTGATGCAATAATTATATTTAAATGGAAAGGCCGATTTATATTTATACGAAAAAGGCTGATTTTTATATGATGGATTTGTTCGAATTTCGGTAAAATGCGGTCTATTTTACATGGAAAGGCTGATATTTATATGAAAATAATATGGAAAGGCTGATTTTTACAGAATTTTTTTATCATACTAACAAAGGCCGATTTATATTTATATGGAAAGGCTGATTTTTATATGAAAATGACTTCCTCAATTTTATTCACCAATTAGAATGTGATTTTAGGAAATAATTACAATCAAAATTAATGGAATGCGATTATATTACGAATTTTATATTCTGTAAATTTGATTATATATTTATATATAAGGCCTATTTTTAAGAGGTTTGATCTTTTCGATTTTGAAAAAGGAAGATTTTAAAAATATGAGTCCTATTTTTAACTGATATTAATGAAATAGTCAACTAATTTTCTTTTTCTAATTACTATTAAAAAAATCTGGATTTCGATTGTTTGCTTTTAATATATTTTGCATCATTTTGACTTGTACTCATCATTGCGTCGAGAAAGATCCTCATAGTAGAATGTGTTAATGTATATGTGGTACCCTCGGTGCTATTTGTTGTTAACTGTTTAGTGGCATTATTAGAGACATTCTTGTAGTTTTCATTCGACTCTTATCCATCTTAAAAATTTACTGTATTTGTATTAAAGTAATTGTTTTCTTCACTTCAAATGGAATCATTTTATCACTTTAAGATTAAGGCAATTTAAAAAAACTACAAAAACCACTTTTAAGGTTTATTTTTATAATAATAAGAAACTTATTTTTCTCTTTTAGAATTTATAATATTTTGATATTTAGCAAAACTTCAGGGGTGCTTTTGTAGTATCTCAAGGGAATTTCAAAGGATAAGATAAAAAACTTATGGATAATTATTATAATCTATCTTTGAATGGGCAAATTAAACTTCTCGCTGTGTACTTCTTAGTTTATTAGGAGTAATTAATTTATTTCAAACATTTCAGTGTACGTAAATTGTTAAATATTTAGCAATTTCTTGTATAACTTTATCAATATACCCTACTTGGCTTTCCATAACCATCTAAAATTCTTGGAAAAATGCAACTTAAATTGATAAATGTCTACAATGGTCACATCATGTATCGCCTTATGAACAGATATATTAGTTAATTCAAATTGAATTAACACCACTATAAACGTATCCACAACCGAGAATATCACCTGCATTGTAAGAAAAAAAATTGTTAAATTCATAATATATCTGGAAAATCAAATAAACTTTAAAGACAGAAAAAATTATAATTTTAAGGGAATAAATACATGCAAAAAATTATTGATCGGGAAGAAAAAATTATATTTTTAATCGGGTATAATAAAAATGATAATTATCTATATGCAGKTCTGTCAAGACATACCTCTTAAAACATWAAAACGGAAATCACAATTAAAACAAATAAACAAAATTAAAAAATAAATAATAAACAAATCTGAGCTTCACAGAATTAAGGCATCTCTGCGCTTCACAGAATTAAGGCATCTCCCCCAGAAATCACAAATCTATATCAAACGCATTTCCGAATCTACATCTCCCAAAAATCAGATAAATCAATTAAAAACTGCGAAATCGAAAATTCATCGTAGGTCTCAAAAATAAAAGACGGATCTGATTTGAATATCTATTCAAATAGATAAATTAAAACCGGAATACCTGTTTAAAAAAAAACCACTAAACCTCGAAATACGAATGCAAGAAAACCCAAAAATTCACATGAAAACGGGATAATCTGAGTAGGGAAGAGAAATGAGATGAAAGAAATTGTTGTGTCTTGATGTAAAAAAAAAGGGATTTCTACACAACTCGTGAATCTCTCTGCGTGCCGGATTGAGCAAGAAATAGAGACTTTCGTAGGGACAGAAATGGAGAGAGATTTCTGTCTAATTAATTGAATAATAAACTAACACGGGAGATGAAATAATAAAATGCGTGGGAGAGCTATAAATTGGGGTATAGGACACGTGAGAAATTGCAACGTGATTTTAGGATGTAAACATAGAAATAATTTATGGGCGCTATTTTTCATTAATTGTTTCTCTCTCCTGCCAAACTCCCTCTTTATATATATATATATAGATTCTAAGAAATAAATATCAGTTTGATAAATTTTTGTTTCTTGATATAAACGATGTCGTTCTTGTTGCACAAATAATTTTCAATCATATCCAACTCTTTAACTCTCCACATTTGATATAAATTGACCGTAAGTTAAACAGAAATGATAAAATGAAATTTTTAAATATTTTTTGATAGTTACAAAAATATACATACATACATATATATATATATATATATATATATATATATATATATATATATATATATATATATATGAGTAAGAGTAATTCAAAAAGAATATAAATGTCGTATTCTACACTTGTGTCATAACTTACTGGTGCCCTACAAATATAAATATTTCTAAAGTTAAATACTAATTATTAGTCATATTAAATCATAATATTAATATCCAACAAATATTTCGAACAAATATCACTATCACTTTAACATATCGTATCAGTTGCCTACTATTGAATTTGGGATCAACATGGGGTATACCTTGCCAAATAAATTTTATTTACATGTTTTGATTACCTTTGTTAGTAATTTATAAGTAAATATTAAGATTATATTGTAATTTTTTAAATATAAATTTTTGCAACTTATTTATATTATTTGAAACTCTACCAATGAGTTTTATTGAACTTTTTACAAACACTCCACTATGAAATATATAAAATAATCTCAAAATTCATAAATTAATTAATATTAATAAAAAAGTCTATAATTGTTGAAGAAAAATACAATTAGTGTGCCTTCGTCAACAAGTAAATGATGAGGGACAATTTAGGTATTTGCTATATTTATGTATTATGAAAACATGTATTTGATACCCCTATATAAAAGGAGTTTTTGATGAATAAGAGAATCCTAATTCTATTGTCTCCTTCGTCTTCTTTATGTCATGCAGTATTTCTAATTTTTAGCATTGACAAATTAATTATTTTAATGTCGATTAGTTATATTCTCATAATTAAATGGTTGTGATTCCATCTGGAAAATAATTATCCAATATATCTCTCACCAATAATTGGATTTGAGAAATTTAAAAAGCTACAATTAACTACACGACACGTAGATCGAGCCTATATAATTCGTTAACACGAATTTTCATCTTATTTTATACTTTTCCTTTTACACGTTATCAGCACGAAACTCTAACCTATTGAGAGTGATCGATAAATAAGTCTTCATAACCAAAGCAACAATTATACAATTTTCGTATGTCAGAAATCCATATCAGCAAAAAACTCTAACCTATTGAAAGTGATCGACAAATAAGCCTTCATAACCAAAGCAACAATTATAAAATTTTCGTACGTCAAAAATCCATCTGCGCTGTAAGTTCGAAAAATCGTGTTTTCACGTTTCAAACGTCGGATCGCTCTCCACTTTTTACAGCACCTTCAATACCTGTCGAATGAAATTTTGAATGGTGGAGATTGGATTTTGAGATACGAGGAAATATATAGGAATTCTTGAACAAAGCAGATTTTGTTTTCAGAATTTCTTGTGCAGCATTTTCTAAAACAAGACTTTTCAAGATCTAACCGTTGAATCAAGCCACAATTTGGATATATTATTCACAACGTATACATGTTTATTATGAACGGTGGAGATTTGAATATAAGGTTTGAAGAATCCTATAAAGAATTTTGAACAAGTTGATCCTGTTTCCCGAAACTGTCCGCCTAGTTTTTTTAAAATTAAATTCTGCATAATCTAACCATTGGATGAAGCTGGATTTTAGATATAACATTCACAAGGTACATTGGTTAAATCTGTACGGTGGAGATTGGGTTTGAAGGAATTTGTAACATATTGTGGATAAACCTATTGCAAAAATAAAATTAGAAAAGAATCGTGTCTTTCCTCCAAGGTAACTCGAATTACCCTATTATTTATTAAATGCAACTAATAAATATTTATTTATATGGATATGTGGCATGGTATGTATTATTGTGCATTCTTATATAAAGCATGTATATATATATATATGTTACCTATGATTATATGCATGTGATGTTATGTACAATAGGCAAAGATGAAATTTTGCAATACTTTAATGATATTCGCAGAGTACATAATATATTATTACTTATGATCTTAGATGATTTCTTATTTAGAAATCGTAAATAAAGTTATTTACATGATTAGATGATAGATTAATCATGATTTTGCCAATATGTTTAGTTAATCATGAATTTCAATGAATTGATAGATTCATGTATATTGGTAATTCTCGATGAATTGATAGATTCATGTATGTTGGTAATTCTCTTTTTTATAAGCTACTTTCAATGTATGCATTATTGATTGTACATTTGCATATTTTCATGATAATGAAATTTCATGAATGATAAAGAATTGTATAAATAAGTCTCGTGATAAAGTATATTCACATAATATCAAAGAAAGATTATGACATATATTATTCAAATTCATTATCTAAAGAAATTTATTAAACTAACTCAATCCAAATACAATTTAATATACTCAAAAGAAATTGAGTACTACCATCATTGATTTGATATGGGAACTAGAAGAACTACAATTTCATAATAATATCATCCACCAACCCCTACTGACAAAGAATTGTCAAACTAAGCCAAAGTCAATTCTCTAATGAATTTGAGAATTCATATTGACCCCAATCTTATATTGGAAGCATATTTAGTTACAAACTTTCAATGAACTTCGGGATGTGCTCTAAATGAGTATTTTGGGAACTACTACTTCCAAGACTAAGAATTTAGTGAAAATAAATTTGTTTGATTGCTAAAAAGGGTCAATGACTTTGATATTTTGCGACTGAAAACATGTTTTACCATATGTGAAAAAGAAAGTCATTTTAAATGACAATAAGTAATTGAGAGATACGATCTCACTCTTTTTTTTTTCACTTGAGCAAACATACTGATGCACTTGTATAATATTAATTATGATAGTAATTTATTGAGAGACATGACATTATTTTTCATAATACCAATGTTAGACCTCCGGATAAAGAAATTTCTTGAGGCTAACCAAAATCGATATGAATAGTGGAAATAACCTCAAAGTAAAGGGGAAGAGACATGTTGATCCCTACCTATGTGGGAAGAATGAACCACAAGGTAAGATATGTAAGAGTACATGATGTTTATTGGTCGTGGTAGAAGTCATGGAGGTTCTCAAAATAACATTGCTTAGTCAATGGATATCCTCTATTTTGATTGATGAAATTTGTTTGTTTCTTACTTTACAAAGAACTTGTGAAATTATAATCAATCATTCATATTTGACTATTGTATTTGGTCTTAAAGTTTATTTTGAGTTATATCTATGTGATGTGGCTTGATTTAATTATTTTTAGTTTATTGGTAAAATTTGTATTTTATTCTAAAGCATTGAATTTAATTGAGTTTATTTACCACACATTCACATATAAGGTTCAGGAGTAAACTATTAGATATAATGTAACATATCTCGCAAATAATGTAAAATATTAGAATGAAAAGTATTTTGTTCAAATATTTCTAATTGTGAGAATTTGTCTAGATAATTATTCACTGAATTGATAAGTCTTGATGCCTAGTGGCACATTGATTAAAGTCATAAAAGCTCAGTATGGACCAAGAGCGAAACGAACCTTGTTAAGTTTGATGATATTCATGTTGATGATTATCATTAAGAAATATATTATGAGAATGGAACTATACCTTTAATTTATGTGGAAGAAAGCATGTTTTAGTGTCAATCTAGTAAATTTACTTTACTACTTTTTGGTTATTGAATCATAAGATATGACCAATAAAGAGCTTTTGGACAATGACTCATTCAAGTTTTGATACGACTGGCACAGATTCTTTGGTTGTCGTGATATGATGGTCCATATTATAAGAAATTGAATGGACATCTTTTATTTTGAATGAAACACAAAATGAGATAGAAATTTGATGCACAGTGTAGTGTCGAACTAATGTTGTTCAATTACAGCTAGTGCATTCTAAAGTAGTAGGAGCACTACATACATTTATATCTCAAAGATAGATCACTCATTTTTTCAAAACTTGTATTGAGACCTGCATATGCTAAAGATACAAAGTATAATATTCCATTCATGTAATTGATATTTGGTGATACATGTGGACATAACCATTCAAAATGCAGATCTTTCAAGTATTTTATAGTTTTGATCGATGCTTCGGCACGTATTGTCCATAATAATATTGCATTTTCAAAACGTCTAGCACATTTAGTATGATTGAGGACTCACCGCCATTATAAAGCACCCAAACTCATAATGCTAGAGAGTTTACATCAAAATTATTTGGGGAAAATCGCAAATTTTGTCCGATAAGTTTGACCCCTTTTAATTTTTATCCTGTAAATATAGGCATTCCGAAAATTGTCTTGTAACATTAAAATATTTGCGTTTTATATCTTCTAAATATAGGCGGTTCAAAAATTGCCCTGTATCTTAAATTTTTTTTGCGTTTTATGTCCTCTAAGACCATAAATGTGAAGATTTAGAGGACAAAAAATGCGAAGATTTTTTAAAATACAGGACAATTTTCGAACCGCCTATATTAGAGAATATAAAACGTGAATATTTTAAAGATACAGGACAATTTTCGAACAACCTATATTTACATGACAAAAACTAAAAGGGGTCAAACTTACAGGACAAAAAATGCAATTTTCCCAAGTATTTGATGTCTATTACATTTTAATCATGATCGACGTAATGAATCTTTTACCCTAATGTGCACATACAATAAGGTCTCAAAGAAGAAACCGTCAAAAAGAATATTGATGGTGACTAAGATAATATTTATGAGCACTCATATATTTGTCACTGCACAGGGTTATGCAATATTTCACACAACTCTTACTTATTCGTTTATGAAACTCTGCTAACCAAATATTTTGCGTACCAGTTGGTAATTGGATATAAGCCTGATAATTCATATCTACGCATATTTGATTACGCAGTATATGTGCCTATTGAGCCCCCACAACGCATTCATATGGGTTTCTAAAGACGATTAAGTATTTATGTTGGATATGAATCTCCAACAGTCATCCGTTGTTTGTAACCTGTGACAGACGATCTCTTTATCGCTAAATCTTTGGATTTGTCACTCTAATGAGTCAGTCTTCCTGTCATTAGGGGGAGGTAAGAAAAAGTATCTTCTAATGGAACAACAGGAATAGTTTCACACTATGTCTCATTATGATCCCCACATTTCACAATTTAACGTGAAAGTAAAGTAGAGTGAGCAATTGATCTTCAAAGTATAGAAGACTCAATTTCTAAAGTGACGATATCATATATATACCAGTTGCAAATGTGTTTGCAAAGTTAAAGTCCCCATAAAGGGCACAATGTCACCGATTAAGATATTGCAACCATACTTAGTGGATGTATGATTGAGGTCGTGACTCCTAAAAGGAACAGGGGGAGGTCACTTGGTTCGATCAATACTCGCCCAAGGAATAAGAAGGCATGTATGGCACAACTTCAATTGATCATCAATGAACATAATTTCTCTCATGAGATTATCTCTGGTTATACTTATGTCTATGGATCATTACTGGAGGGCACTCTGATGTTGAATATGATTGTAGAGAATAAAGAAATCTCAATGTACTATGAGAGTTTCTATGAGTTGATGGAAAAATTTTCCATACACATTGATGTTATATATATTGTTGCTCAAGGAATCATAGAGCATGATGGGTAACGAACCACGCTCTATTGAAATGTCAACAAAGAGAAAATTGGCCTAATTCTAAATAATCAATCCAGGTAGAACTAAATTCACTAACAACAAGACGGGTATTTGGTCTGGTAGTGCTAACCTCACCAAGTGTAAAGCCTTTAGGATATAAACAAAGTTTTGTCAGAAAGCGCAATGAGAAAAATAAAGTCATGAGATGCAAATCTAGACTTGAAGCACAAAGTTTCTCACAACACCCTGGAATTGAATATGAGAATATGTACTATCCCGTAATAGTGTTATAATTTCAAAGAACTGAAAATGCAGCTTATACTTGTTGTTACATCATATCTCTATGGGGATCATGATTTAGAGATATATACGAAAGTGCTTGCTGGTCTTTCATTGCCAAGGCAAGTGACTCTAAGCCACGGAGTGCATTTGCAATTAAATTAAAATACTCACTTTATGGATTGAAATAATCCAGACGGATGTGGTATAATCGTCTAAGTGACTACTTGGTTGGGAAAAGATGATTTATGCCCTTGCGTATTTATAAAGAAAATAAGTTTCAAATTTGCGATTATAATTATATATGTTGATGAAAGGAACATAATATTCACTCTTAATGAAATAAGAGATATCGCTAGTTATTTGAAATTTTGATTTGAGATGATGAACCATGGGAAAACTTGGTCATGTTAAGGCTTTAAACTAAAACCGAGTTAGTAGAATACTAAATTTTACAATTTGCATGTATCCAAAGATGATCAGGCGATTAAATATGGATAAGTGCAATATGCTAGCACCCCTACGATTGGTCAAAGTGAAGATATAAGGAAAGATAAATTTCATCAGCGGAATGACGAAGAATTGGTGAGAGTTGAAATTCTCTTCTTATGTACAACATCCGCATTATTGTACCATAACTAATACGCTTGACCAAATATTACTTTCTTAAAACTGTTATGTTGATTTAACTCAAGAAAGCGCAATGTCACTGGAATGGAATCGAAACGTATTTTGATACATAAAAGAAACCATTGACGTGAGTTTCATAAATATAATTAGACTGCAAATGGTCTTTAACCCCTAAAGAAAATGTTGAGTTTACTTCCTACTATGAAACACCAAATAGTATCGTTGATGTTGGTTACTCATTTGATTCATGTAAATATGTCATTATCATACATGTAGTGGTTCGTGAGTATTTAATAATCATAAATATCTCTGAGAATAGTGGCATGAATTCTACCACTGAAGAATTCACTTGTAGATATGAACATATGCAAGTTGAAATGAACAAATAAAAGTAGGCTACATGAAAGGTGATAATGTGAACCATATCACCACAACTCTTCTACAACCAATAATTATGGACTTTCTCAAGAGTCAAGTAAATTGAGGAAGTGGAAACTTTCAAAGTTCTCTTGATAGATGTATATATCAAAGAGAGGTGTAGACTTTAGGGGGGTCTCAACATAGGTGTGTTGTACTCTTTTTCCTTAGACCAAATTTTATTTTTCCCATTGAGTTTTATTACTTGGCAAGGTTTTAACGAGACAAAAATGAAACACCATTTCACCCTTTGACTTGGCACTAGGGAGAGTGTTGAAGGAAAACCCCAATTAGTGTGTCTTCGTCAATAAGTAATTGATGAGAAACAATTTAGGTATTTGTTATATTTATGTATTATGAAAACATGTATTTGATACCCATATATAAAGAGAGCATTTGATAAATAAGAGAACCTTAATTCTATTGTCTCATTCGTCTTCTTTATGTCTTCTTCTTTTATACTTTTCCTTTTACAATAATAAGTTTTTAGTAAATATTTTCAAAAAAATAATAATAAAAACATAAATATAAAAAACAAATACTTAAAATACTATTGAATATATATAAATTCATATAAACTAAATATACAAATTTATAATTAAAATACAAGTACTTATTCAAAAAAATAATTGAAGATTGAAAAATCATACAAAATAATTCTTGAAATTTTATAAAATTAGTGGAAATTTTATGTTCAAGTAAATCAAACTTTATTATATTTTATGTAATTTAAGTATATTGAGATTTTTAATAATATTTATAACATTTTTGTCATGTTTTTTATTTTTAGATAAATTAATTAATTATGCATAATTAAATATTTATTCTTTTATATTTATTTAAATTAATTTATAATTTCTTAAAAACTTATATTATTATTCTGTAATATTTCTAATATTTTTTTTGTTTTCAAATTTATTAAATAATTATATAAACCTAAAAAATAGTTTATTATACAATAACATTTTGTATTTTGCCTATAAAAAGTTCGCAATTAATTTTGTGGCCTAACACCTAATTTTTTGTAAGTTTTCAATAATTTTCGCGACCTAAAACCTCATTTTTAACACTTTTTTTAAAAAATGGTAGTTTTTAATTTTAATTTTATTTAGAAGCTAAATTATACTTTATTATATTCTTATCTAATTTAAAATTATTTTGAGAATTATTTTATAATATTTTATAATATTTACATTATGTTTTATATTTTTAGATTTATCAATTAATATTTGTGATTAAATATTTATTTAACTTACTTTATAATTTTTAACAACTTGTATTAGTATTTTATAATATTTTTAAGTTATTTATTTTTCAAATATATTAAATAATTATATTAATTTTAAAAATATTTTATTATATATTTTTATCATTTCAAATTTTAAAGTTTATTTAGTATTATATTATAATATTTTATATTTTAATTTTGATTTTTTACTTTTATTTTAATTTATTAAATAGTTATTTAGAATTTATCTTAAATTTATGGGAAGTGTTAACTTTTATATTAGAGTTTAAAAAAATGAATCATGTTAAGTTATGTAGGGTTGAAAGAAAGATGAAACTTATTTTTGAATATAGATTTTTTTATATATATAAAATTTTAAATCAAGACCATGTGTTGAGTGATTGTGGTATGTACTAAAAGTAAAAGAATGTGATTCAAACCCATGTATATTTATTCCGTAATTTATGAGGACAAAATCTGTCTACCCTTGAAAAAATCGAAGGTTGTTCCCTCGAAAATACCGAAGGACCTTGCCCCTCGAAAAAACTGAGGACATGTTCCCTCATAAACACCGAAGGGAATGTTCCCCTCGAAAAATATTAAAAATAATATTTCCAAAAAAAGGAAAAAACCGAGGGGATTTTGTCCTCGGTCTTTCGAGGGGGGTTACGCCCTCGGTTTTTTTCGAGGGGAATTATCCCTTCGATTTTTCCTTTTTTTTTAATTATTAATTTTAATCCCTGTTTTTTTTATTAAAACACCCTAGAATTTCGAAAAAAAAACATTAATAAACAGACAAATAAATAAACTATATATTATATAATTATCTGAAGATTTACAATTAGTAAATTTGTTCAACAAAAGTGTTCAATAAAAAAAGTTTATAAAAATATTCGATAGTCCTATGATGGGGGAGGTTGCGGCGGGTGCTGCTGTAATCGACCTAACAACTCGTCCATCTGCGCGTTCATCTGCTTCTGAAATTGCTACTACTCCTGGCGTTGTTGCTCACGTAGTAGCTCAAACTCGTTGTATCGTTACTCCATCGCCTACTGAGCTCGTCTCTTGGCCTCTAACTCCTCCCTCCGCGCTTAGAGCTGCGCCTCGAGCTCCTCACGTGAGTCATATTCTGCTGGGAGGAGGAGGAGGTTTAACAGCTGCCTCGGAAACCTTTCGTAGCAGCCACCAACTTCCCGAATAAGTCGGTGCCATAATGTCGGCCCTTACCCGACCCAACGACGTTGAGATAAATACGGCCAAGGTCAACCTTGTTATCTGAATCTTATGAAGAAGTACTTGCCTCATCCAGATGTCGCTCGTACTCCTCCTTAAATACAACTCGTTAGTAAATTCTACTTTAAACCAAAGAACAAGTTAAATAAAAAAGAGACTCACATTAGTATTACTGCATCTCTTATCGATCCACATGTCGTCGTCCTTGTGCATACGTACAAATACCTGGTACGCAGTGGCCGACTCACCCATCTGTCGCTCCTGTATCCAAAGAAAATTATCAGATAATTAAAAATATATAAATTATTATTATTCAAAATTACTTATGATATCATAAGTATAATCGATCGTAGATCAAGACCCCCTCATACTTCGACATCCCAGTACCCGAACCAGCAGGCTCGCTCCTCCTGTTGATGCTGCACTGCTCGTACCTCCTCCTGTTCTTGGGCTTATCCCACTCAACATTCCAAGCCCTAGTTCAAATGTATGATATATATAAAATATAAATCATTTGTAATAATAAAAAATTTTAATTTAATAAGAAAAGGCGACATAATCATTTATAAGACCCTCATCAACGACTCTTGGTACCAGACCAATTTTATCACGATACTGCTTATACTCATTCGGTCGCTTCCCATACTTGTCCTGCATCGTGTGGAGAAATGTTATTTAGCCCGTGGATTATATAGATCCGTGTCCCATAACAAATCTCCTACAATACAAAATAATAATTGCAATTCAATAGATACATGATTCTCAAGTTGTAATAAATAATAATAAATTTGGACACAAAAAATAATTACCTGAAACATGTCCCACCATAATTGACAAGTCTCCTCAAGAACTGCCTTAAACCGCCAACCCACAGAATTAATGGAACTCTTTCTCCATGATCTCCCGAAATATGTTGGTCAGACTGACCTCCCTGCTATGTAGTATGTAATTATGTTTGTGGTTACAAATATAATTTAATAATAACGATGATATTAAAATTATAAAATTATTAATTTACTAACTTCTTCTCAACGATATAAATAAGGTATCGGCTTTGTGGCGGGACCAAGTCCGGTCGTGATGTACCCGCATCGGACGGTGTCAATGTCGATGTCGGTGTGGTGGTATCTGGGGTCGACGCTGAATGATTAGTACCAAAGCCCACGTAATCGTCATCAAAATTAGCTAAATAATTATCCGGCCCCATATCCGATCGACTAAGGCTAGGTTCGTGTCCACGACCTCTCGGCATCTGATAAAAGTATATATAATACGAGTATTTTATAAAATATCAGTGTGTGTGTGTGTGTGTATATATATACATATATATCATTTATATATATATATATATATATATATATATATATATATATATATATATATATATATATATATATATACATACCATTTTAATCAATCCAAACACAAATAAAATAGTTAAAACAAGATCGTTTTACAATATGAATAATTTACATATTTCAACCAAACTAATCATCTGAACCTACACTTTCACTATTAAGTGGACAATCACGCTCTCAAACTGTCCAAATAAGTTGACAATTCAGGATTTAGTATCAAATTCTCTATTCGATATTAAATCTCAAACGAGTCTAAGGTATATTATTTGAGTGTAGAAAAAAAGATTATATTGTGGATCAAAATTATTTTAAACCCCATTGTTGGAGGGACGAAACCACCGATCACCAACAATTTAAAATATTTTAAAACCACCATCATTTTTTAAAATAATTTTAAAAACCATTATTGGAGGAACGAAACCTCCCGACTGGCGCCATACACCATGTCATCACCGACATTGAAAAAACTATTTTTCAAAAGGCTTATACAAGCATAAAAATATGTTCAAGCAACAAGTGCTTCATGATTTGGAAAATCTCAAACTTTTCAGTAAAAATTATTGTACTCACAGATAAGCACAAATAATGCATTATGATTTGAAAATATTCAAACTCCCCAGTTAAGAAAGTTTTACTCACCTTCTTTGAAACTCTTTTGAAAATCAAGCATATGCTAAAGCGGCTTTACGAGGTTTCCGATCAGTACATAAAAGGTCTCGATACTTTCGAGTAAAAGTCCATTGAGTCCTAAAATATAATATATTTATAAAATTATAAATATAACATATATTAAAGTAATATATAAGGTCCTTAGACACTTGGAATGAAACTAATAATCTATATCGCAAAATATGATAATAAGAACGTTCGGGTCTCAAATCTTGAAATAAGGAGATCAAAGGGTAATTTTGTAATTTGAATACATCTTACGTAGGAGGATGTTGTAAAGAAGCTATTGCTCGAATTTGAAATTATTTGGAAGTCATTTGACCCATTTCGGCTCAAAAATAAGAAAGTTGTACGTTTTTTAAAAATTAATAAAGTAATTGGGGGTCAAATTGAGGTTTTCAGAACTTTAAAAAGTTTTGAGGGTCAATCTGAAGTTTTCAAGACTCTAATTGGGGTCAATTTGAAATAAACCAAAATTGAATTTGGAAGGACTAAATTAAAAACTAGAGGGGTCAAATTGAAGTTTTCAGAATTTTCAATTGGGTCCAAAACTCTATCTAATTCTCAAAAGTATATCCATCAACTTTTGACCCATTTTATTTGAACCCCTAAACTTTTTAAAACCTCCTGCCATGCCCGTTTCTTCCCTTCGTCGGCCCAGCCCCTCTCCGGCGACCACCGCACCATCATTCATCACAATAAACACACACGTGGCACAAACGTACAAAATTAGCAACACACACACACACAAACAGTAAACTCGACACACACGGTACACACACCTCACAGAGCTACAAAAATACTTATCAAAATCCGAGTTTAAAAACATGTATCGTATGACGAGAGCTTTCAGATAGTGTACGGTTCATAAAATTCCAATATTCCAAATGGCCAAAATGGGGGGTTGCCGACATCCGGCGGTTCGAGGCCCCATTACTACTTATCTGACATCGGTTCTAAAAAATAAATATATAATCAGATGCTACTCATTGATACGAATAAATTGATATATAAAACAACAATTTCAGCATTAATAAGGAGGGGTGAACCACGAGCTTGTAGCTCAAGTGGTATCACCAACCCTTTATAAGGGTGTTGACAAGGGTTTGAACCCTAAACCTCTCAAGTTATTTGAGATTTATCTTCTACTTTCCAACCACTTGAGCCAACTTATTATTAATAAGGAGGGGTGAAGCTTGCAATATTAGTAAGGGTAATGAGGCGGTTTGGAATATTGGGCTTGGGCCCAGTATTTGGGCCCAAATCTTTGGTCTGGGCTTAATGGTTTGTGCTTATTTAATTGAGTTTGGTTTGAAAAATTTTGGCCCCTATTTAACATATTGAGTCAAAATAAAAAAAATACTATGTGTAATTGTTTACGTTACAAAATAAAATAAATAGAAATAAAAGTTTCATAATACTCAATAGACATTCCAACAAAATATTATTTTAATAAAAGATTTTGATTGAAATGAAATAAAATAGTGATATAAAGAAAAATCAAATTTATTTAAATAAATTATAAAGGTAAATAGACGGAGCTTCAAAAGCGGCGGTTGCTGCAGTGGAGGGCGGCAATGACGGCGATTGTTGCAGCTGTGGAGAAGGTAGCGACGGCAATGAGAGACAGCAATGAGCGGCGAGAACGGTGGTGATTTTTTTTCCTTTTTGATCTGTGGACTGAGCAGCGGGGGTGTTCCGCTGCAGTTTTAATGGATGGGATCGATGGGAAAAATTCCCTCAGAAAACCTTAGGTAATTTCTGAGGAGAATTAGTTCATCTCGGTAATTTCTGAGGGAATTAAGATCCTTTTTTTTAAAATAAATAAAACCAAGAAAAATAGAAAATACACATTTGACGACCAATTACCAATTCTCGTGGTTCTATAATAACGAACACCTTGTGGCACATTCACAAAATCATGACGTTTCGCTGCTTTGCGTTTTCAACCTAACAAGTTGATCAGTCGATCGTATCTTGGTTGTTGATCGAATTACACGAAACGTGTGAATACACACATGTTCAGTGATATTTTTCTATCAAAACCGGGTCGGAACCACCCCATGTGCCTAAAATAATAGGATATAGTTTATTTTTAAAATTTTTGTATTTTTTTCGAATTTTTATTTAAAATCGAGAAAAATAGAAAATGCGTATTTACTAATCAGTTACCAATTCTCATGGTTTTATAACAATGAAACACACCTTGTGGCACCTTCACAAAATCACGACGCTTCGTTGTTTTGCATTTCCAACCTAACAAGTTGATCGATCGTATCTTGGTTGTTGGTCGAATTACACGAAACGTGTAAATATGCACATGCTCGGTAATATTTTTCTTGATTTTTGGTCTATCAGACGGAGGTTCAGACTACATTGGAGAGAAGACGTGCTGCATCACAGGAGTCTGGCACGTTTGTTGACCCGAACGACGTCTACCACTCCGTTGTCAGGCCCAAGAAGGGTCGACGATTTGGCACGGGATGCGTCGTCAAGGAGTTCGATACAGGCTCCAGCTCTACGTCATCCCAGCAAGTTGATCCTCGTATGGAGCTACAGATGCAATTTGAGGAGGCTGAGACGAGGCATCAGGAGGAGTTGGAGAGGTTGCATGATGCACAAGCGCAGCCTCAGAAGGAGTTGCAGATGATGCGCAAGTCAAAAGTGCATGCCCAAATGGACTTCGAGCAGCGACTCCAGCGATAGGTTGAGGAGCGTATTAATGCTGCGATGGCCGCGCTGGCAGCACAACCTCCTCCTCCTCCCCCTTCCCCTCATGCTGATTAGTTTATTCGATTATGAAATGTTGTATTATTATTGTAGAATTGATTTGATTCTGATTCATATTTATATTTATTTAGTTTATTTTGTATTTGCGTTTTTTTAAATATTTTTAAATAGGTGGTTGAGTAATAAAAAAAAATAAAAATAGGTCCATTATTCCAATTAATAAAAATATTAGATGAAAGAATAAAAAATACATTTATCGACGGACATGAAAGTCGTCGGTAATATTAAATAGGAAGATTTACAGACGCATAAATAATCCATCGGTAGTATATATTATTTTGGTTTTGTTTTAAAAGTGCCAACGGATATTATATACGTCGGCATAAAAATATTACCAATGGATATTATATGCGTCGGCATTAATAAATCAAAACAAAAAATAATATATAATGCCAACAGGTTTCATATCCGTTGGCAAATAAAAAAAAATAGAGATTCAAGATGACAACTTACCAACAGCAGCTTCCGTTGGAAAGCCGTCGGCATGTTACTACGGCACGAGAGATCCGTCGGCAAGCTACATTTTAAGTAAATTTTTATTTATTATTATAAATTTATTTATTAATATTATTATTTTTTTATGTATATTATTTGAAATTATTATGAAACTATTATATAATAATACTATGAAACTATTAAATAATATTTGAAATTTTTATATTTAAAAATGAAAAGATTTCCAAAAACATCAAAAAATTTGTAAAAATAATATAATATGTTTTCAAAGCAAATAATAATATAATAAGTTGTAATGATATTAACAGAAATTATGTAAGTATCCATAATTCTCAAATCCATAATCATCCACCATATAATGAGTTTAGTGAGAATTTGCATGAAGTTGGGATGCTAAAATTTTATAGAATTGACATAATTGTAAATTGAAATATTTGGTTTTTCTTTTTTTTTGGATATCCATTCAATATTGAATTGAATTTTAAAATCCATACAATGCCCATAAATCATTATTGATCGCTTCTATTTTAACTAGAAATTTGTTTGAGTAATAAAAACTTATTTATTTATATACTCTATCTAGCTGCATGCGTACGATGTAGATGTATTACGAAAAGGAATAAAGTCGAATCCCACAAGTAACATATAATGATTTAGTGTTGGCAAGTAATATAATAGGGATAATGTAGATTTATCTAAACTATAGGAAATGATTTAAGTTTTGTCGTTACAAAAGACAACATAAACTAATAAAAATCATCAACTAAGAAATTTTCTAGATCAAAGCACAATTTTTGAAATTTAAGAAATTCAAGAATATTACCGGGTTTTGAATCGTAATTATTTTCTAATGTTCATCATTTTCAATATATCAAACATATTGTGATTCCATTAACCTAAAAGCAATCACACTTGTAATTTAATTCTTCACTCGAAATGATTAAACCGTTGATTCTAAGTATGAAACAATGCATTCGTTTGAAATCATACTTAAAACTTTAAAAAGTTTTAAAGATCTTTACGACTTCAATATAATCTCAAATCCTCGATCTTATTGATTAGAGTGTTTTGTGTTCGAAAGTCTATTGATAAATCCCATCTCTTGAATTAATATTTATCAAACTAATAGTTTTGAAAGGTTGTCAATCAATCGAAACTTTTACAAACACAAGTGTGTCAAGCACTTATCAATCAATAAAATCAAAATACAAAAATAAGCAAAAAGATCATACTTGAATCGAAAAAATTATCAAAATATTATTATACAAACCTAATAATAAAGAGAAATTAGCCAGACGTATTCATAAACTTATACAGACAATTCATCGAACCTTCATAATGAAAAACGACGATAGATATAACAATAATGGATATTTTCTTCCAATTGTTTCTCCTTTCCAAGCACTCTAAACTATGGTGGATGATGATAATTTATACAGAGCTTGATAAGATGTTTGGTGATGATGATAAGGTGATGACTGATGAAGGTCCTACTTCTGGACAGATTTGGGCCGCATTTTATAGTTCAAAATCAAATTATAGCCATTAACTCTTATTTTGGGCCATTTTATAATGTCTTTAACGGGTTAGCGACCCCACTATCGATCGCTAATGGGGTCGCTAACAGTCATCGTGAAAATAGGGTACAGTAGTGGTGTCAGTATCGACCACTACTCGCATCGTTAATGGTCGCCGTGAGATTTGTGCACAGTAACGATGCCAATATCGACCGCAAATGGGGTCGATAGTGAGTCTCTAGGCTCCATTGGTACAGTGGACTGACTATAGGCCTGTCCAATGGTTTCCTTTCTTTCTTAACTCTGGCCCAAATCTCTAATGTTGTTATCCTTAAGCTTAAATAAGCTCCAAATTCCTATAAAAACAACAAAAACATATCAAACACTTAATAAATCCAAATAATATAAAATGAGGCTAGAAGATGTTATAAAAACATAATCACTGGTTGAAAAGTATCTAAATAAGTCCCAAATTTTGCTTCAAATCCATGTTTATCAATTATTTAGTCAAAATATTAAAATTGTTATACTATAATTATTGTATCGGATGATTTATAATTTAATTTTGTTATGCTCTCGTACAGTTTGTATTTTATTTTTTTTACATCAAACAAGTGTATATATGTAATATTTGGGGAAATATTTTTTGTCTCCCAAACTCCACCCAATGACAATTTACCTCCTAATCTTTTTTTTTTCATACGCTTTCCCTCCTGAACTGTGCGTTTTCTGCATTTTACCTCATTGAGTCACTTTCCGGTGAAGATTTTTACACAATTGAAGGGTAAATTGTCCTTACATGCACAATATTCCAGGATACCACGAAGAAGAGCCACATGGAAGAACATTTTTAGCCTTCAATTGTGAGAAGATTTCGACTTGAAAAGTTCAGCAACAATTTTTGGCGAAAAATAGCTCAAGAAGATAAAATTTAATTAACACACAATTCAGGAGAGAAAGTAAAAAAAAAAAAAATTGTTATGTCTTCCTGAAATTAAAAATGTTTATATGATTTCTATAACTATTAAAGAGACAAATAAGTAAACATAAAATCTAAAAAGTAATGAAACTTACATAAAACCTAGTGATTAAGCATGTAAAATTAGCCCTATTTTTGGAAGACTCGTTTTTCAACCCAGTAACTTGCTGATCGAGTGCGCCTAGCAGCCGAACACGGCAGCAATATAGTTGTGCTCGGGAAAATCTCATTTTTAGTACATTATGTTGGCCACTTTCCAAAAAAAGTACGTGATGTTGGCCAGCATCAAACTACATACATTAAGTTGACAAATTTATCAAATTTGGTACAAAAAAGCCCAATCGGGCTTTGATGCTTACATGGCATGATTTAATCATTTCTTATCATTTTTAATTTAAAAATTAATTTAAAAACTGATTTCTTATCATTTTCAATTTAAAATTAATTTAGAAATTAATTTCCTATCATTTTAAATAACTTAAAAATAATTTAATTTAAAATTAATATAAAATTAATTTTTTATCATTTTTAATTTAAGAATTAATTAAAAAATGATTTCTTATCATTTTAAATTAATTTTAAAATTAATTTAATTTAAAATTAATTTTTAAATTAAAAATGATAAGAAATTAATTTTAAATTAAATTAAGTTTTGATTTATTTTAAAATGATAAGAAAATAATTTTTAATTAAATTTATTATTTTAAAATGATGATAAATTAATTTTTAAATGAATTCTAAATTAAATTAATTTTAAAATGATAAGAAATTAATTTTTTAATTAATTTTTAAATTAGAAATGATAAGAAATTAATTTTTAAGTTAATTTTAAAATGATAAGAAATTAATTTTTAAAATTAAAAATGATAAGAAATTAAATTTTAATTAAATTAACTTTTGAATTAATTTTAAAATGATAAGAAATTAATTTTTAAATTAAAAATGATAAAAAATTAATTTTATATTAATTTTTAAATTAAATTAATTTTTATATTAATTTTAAATTAATTTTAAAATGATAAGAAATTAATATTTTTAAATTGAAAATGATAAGAAATCAGTTTTTCAATTAATTTTTAAATTAAGTTAATTTTAATTTTTAATTTTTAAAATTTATTTATTATCATTTTTAATTTTAAAAATTAATTTCTTATCATTTTTAAATTAATTAAAAATTAATTTATTCATCATTTTAAAATTAATTTAAAAATAAATTTAATTTAAAAATTATTTTCTTATCATTTTAAAATTAATTCAAAACTTAATTTAATTTAAAAATTAATTTCTTATCATTTTTAATTTAAAAATTAAAAATTAAATTATTTTAAATTAATTTTAAAATGAAAGAAATTATTTTTTAATTAATTCTTAAATTAAAAATGATAAAAAATTAATTTTATATTAATTTTAATTTAAATTAATTTTAAAATGATAGGAAATTAATTTCTAAATTAATTTTAAATTGAAAATGATAAGAAATCAGTTTTTAAATTAATTTTTAAATAAAAATGATAAGAAATGATTAAATCATGCCATGTAAGCATCAAAGCCCGATTGGGCTTTTTTGTACCAAATTTGATAAATTTGTCAACTTAATGTATGTAGTTTGATGCTGGCCAACATCACGTACTTTTTTTGGAAAGTGGCCAACATAATGTATCAAAAATTAGATTTTCCCATTCAAAGTAGTTGGAGAATAGGAGTTCCCGTCAATTCCGTTACTCGACATCTGCAAAAGAAAAAACACATTTGATTATTGTGATTAACTTGATTAAACAGACAAATTACAGTTTACCCGAAAGCTACTACAACTCACAAATCTGAAATTAAATATTACAAAACCCAAAATTAATACATTAATAGGTTACCAATCACCAATCCACCCAACCCTTTCACGATCTTTTTCCAATTATTATTACGAAAATTAGGGGTTTTGTAATTAGAAAAACAAAA
>BMAC01000248.1:1077420-1087969 GCA_014905375.1 Phtheirospermum japonicum | reverse complement strand
TAACAGTGAAAAACAACCAATGCCAATATTAATAAAAAAAAAAAAAAAGGAAAGGAAAAAAATAAGAAGAAAAAGTGACTTTTTTTTTTTTCATTTATGTTTGGACAGAATTCTGTAACAATTTTTGACTTGCAAGAATTATACAACTATAAAAGTTGCATAAATCTATAAACTTATCTTATAATGACACTAGATATGCTCGGAAAATAAAATAATTTTTCTGGTTAGAATAAAATCTGATTGAGGCATATAGTCAGATGGTTTCTGAACAAAAAAAATTGAGTCATATAGTGATATTAATTCTTAATTGAAAAAATGTTCCAAACTGAAGTTTTGTTAAGTGATTTTTTATATAAATAAAAAGAAATTCCATCTGTTTCCACCAAATCAATCAAAGAAAAGCTACAAAGTTTTTGATTTTTCTCTGAATGAATGGTACCTGCCTTCACATGTATAGTAGTTAAAATGCACATTTAAAGTCGATAAAATATTACAAAAAAAACAAAAAACAAAACAAAACCCATTTTGTCAACGGAGCAGGCTGCTTTCTAATCCGAATTATTACTGAGCATATACTTTCTATCCTCACTTTTCCCGCTATGGACTTGTCTTTAAAAACACTAAAAATCACTTCTTCCTTTTTTTTTTTTTTTTTAATAATATTGGCATTGGTTGTTTGTCAACTGTTAACAATCATCTATTAATCTCCTTCACCTTTTATTTTATTTTCACATTTCCATAGTAATTTATGATGTGATCTATTCTTTGACTCTATAACATACGTTGACTGGTTTCAAGGAGCAGAAAACATACCTGAAAAGAAACCACTCCCCTGATTTTGTCAATGTAACTGATTTTTTATTTTTTTTTCTCTTTCTTTTTCTAATTATTAACATGTTTTTATCTTATAGATCTTTTTAAATTACTACAAGTCTATAACATGTCACAATCTGGTTTGCTGAAACTATTTATTTGCATGTAAATTTGATTGCTCTAACGATATAACATTTACATAGGAGTTTTTAAAATAAATGATTTTATGACCGTGCTTGTTTTGTTTTTGAATTACATTAGTTTTTTGGGGTTTTTTGTTTTAATCTTCATTGCTTTAAATAATAATTATTCGTCAAATGAGATCAAATGGATCAATTTTGAACAAAGCAAGAGTTGACTAGGCCTATGTATTGTGTAATCTTAAGATGTGAAGTCATTTTTGCTTATCTTACCAAAATTCTAAAATTTTGTTGGGCGTACACGAAATGGAAGAGTTCTACCATCCCCTTTTGGGTATGAATGAGATAAGTTCCTTTTGACATTTGTCTGTTGTCTAAATCTCAAGAAATGACGAAACGTAAAATATTAGTACATTGGAATCGATTAGAGGGATTGGTATTTGATTGCATAATTTTATTCCGTCTTTAATTTCATTTAAAAGATATTAATCACAAAAAAGATAAAAATAAAAACCTTTAAATCTAGCTTATTTACAAAAACTAACATTCCTATTTAGCAATTACAGATCATATTGAGGGATGTGAGGCATTAAAAAAAACGAATTCACTCAAATGCCAAACCCTAAACACACTCCACACTTACAAATACGATACGCTATTTTGCATGTAATTGTTGTGTTTTTGTAGTATTTATAGTTAGAGTTTAGCATTATTTTTGGTCGTTTTGAGTCATTCTCATTAGGTTTTCGGTCATTTCCTCGCTTTTAGGGTTGAAACTTGATGGATGTGTTTCTTGATGACGATTCATGGGTTTTGAGTTCAAATTCTTATATTGTAGGTGGCACAAGGTTTTGGACCGACTCTAAAGTTGTTAAGAAGCGAGTCAAGGCGTTGAAACTCAAGAAGCCGTGCCGAAACGAGGAAAATCGAGGCCAATTGATTGTCCGACCGACTGCCCAGGCTGCCCTCAGTCGATCGACTGCTATCAAGAAAATCGACTGGAAAACCGACTGATCAACAGAGAGTTCGACAAATTGGCAAGGCAGTCGATCGACTGGACTTAGTCGATCGACTGTGCGCTCGATCGACTGATCCTGAGAAAATCGACTGAGCACATCAAAATCGACTGATCAACAGAGAGTTGCGCAAAATGGCAAGGCAGTCGATCGACTGCCCTTAGTCGATCGAATGGACCTCGGTCGATCGACTGAGAGTCCGGGAATCAGCGCGTTTTGACGAGTTTGCCCCTACTAATAACTATAAAAACCCCACATCTTGACTTGAGAAAAGCATCCACTCATTTCCCAACTCTTGCATGAGCCTTGAGATTAATTTTCTCTTCATTTTTAGATCTACTTTCTCTCTCTTAGGTTTTAGATTTAATCTTCAAGCATTTCCTTGGGTTTGCTAGCCTAAAAAGAATCCAAACACTCCTTTGGATTAGCACTTTCATTGTAATTCAAGTTTTGGGATTTTCCATTTAATTTTATTAAGTTTTCCTTTTAATTTCAAGCTTTGTTCTTCATTTCCATGCTTGTTCTTCATGTTATGCTTTTTCTCTTAGCACCTTGACTTCATGATGAAACTTGTGAATTGACTATGGATTTTAGTTGAGTGACACATCTAGGCTATAGATCGGGTCCTTGATCGTCATGATTTTGAGTTTTTCCATTGCTTTATTATGAATTAAATTTCCATGCATAGTTTATAGTGAATCTTAGATCTATTCTTCATTTCTTGTTATTTTCCTTCAAGATTTAAACTTTTGCGTCAACTTTCATTGCTCTTTACTTTGATACTTTCAATTTTTGTCAATTTTCATTATTTGAGTTTTCATGCATGGTTATACCTTGTGCATGCATGGTAGTACATGGTGAAACAATGCATTTTCTTGCTTATTTCCTTAATTGATTTGTATTTCTATTATGGGCATACGACCGAGGCATCCTACCAATATGCACTTTCAATTCCTAGTGTAGTTTAGTCACTTTAATTGCTTTATTTTTATTTTCTTTCTATTTTCCAAACTTGAAACACATTGAATTCTATAATCGAATCGATTTCCGATAATACCAAGCCAAGAACCCATTGATTTATTTCAACACCACGAAAACTCTACTAACATGTGCCCGCCCCACTGCACCATCCTTCGGCAAGTCTTACTGGTCGTCGTTGGTACCATCCTCTTTGTTTCCTCCGGGAGACCCTACCCTCAAAATTTGGTTGTCGATCGCACACTACCAAAAAAAGGGAAACATCGACGGCATTTCCATCGATAATTACCAATGACATTGCTAACGATTAGTGTCCGTCACATTTCCTTCCTAGGTAGCTTGACGTCGAAGGATAATCATGTTGTAACGCCCCAAATAATACTAAAATAAATTCACCTTAAATTCGTTTTCATATACGAAAAAAACAAATAAAAGGAAGTCGACAAAAAGATACTTTAGACGATTCAGTCGTCACCTTGAAAATTGAAGTCAACATCATTCGCATCATCATCGATATCTGGAGAGTTTGATTTTAAAACAAAAGAGAGTGTGAGCTAAAAGAGCTCAGTGAGGGACAAAAATGAAAATACAAATTTTATTTTAAAATGTAAAATTGACAAGAGTTTAGAAAATAATTTTATAAAATATCAAAGCACTTGGTGTGCAAAGTCATTTTCATGCGTGCAACAAAACTCTAGTCCTCAACTTCAAAATTAAAATATTTTAGAATTAACTAAATAATAGATTTTCTCAAAAATTAATCAATTATCGCATTTAAAATAGACATGTAATACTAACTTATTTTTAAAAAATCAATTGAAACAATTAACAGTTGAATAGACAGAGAAATCCATCTCGTTCTAAAACAGTTAGTCTGATTAATGAGTGTTTGGGTACGGAACTCTAGAGGTGGCTCCCGTGCGTAGCACTTAACTTTCGAGCCAGATTAACTCACATAAATGTAGAATCGATGTCGATCAAACATCAACTCATACATTTCCACTCACCATGAAAGATGACACTCTAATATGTCGAAGACTCAGTCGCCTTATCCCTCCCAGTAGGCTCGACGTCCCTTTAGCTATGGGATTCAAACCCAGGGTACACCATATTTCGGAATATACCTAAACTACGACCCAAATCCTATCGTCGTCTCCGACCCAACCAGGAAAATTGGGATAGGTACCACGAGTATTCAAGCAAGAACCACAGGCAACCTGCTCAATTGATTGTCCAAACTACTCGTGCCTGACAGACAGTGACAGTGATAGTGACAGTGACAGACAGTAACAGTTGACAGTAACAATCGATAATAGACAACCGATAACAATAGTCGAGTTCAAATAATATTAATAACCTTTGATATAAAAGCATATAATTGGACTTATGATTCACAAGCACAAGGTCAATGCACACTTGCATATTTTCCATCAAAATACTATTTTTCAATAGGCTTATACAAGTAGAAAAATATGTTCAAGCAACAAGTGCTTCATGATTTGGAAAATCTCTAACTTTCCATTAAAAATATTTTACTCACAGATAAGTACAAACAACACATTATAATTTGAGAATTTTCAAACTCTCTAGTTAATAAAGTTTTACTCACCTTAGTTGAAGTTCTTTCCAAAATCAAGCATATTGCTATGATGGCTTTACGAGGTTTCCGATCAGTACATGAAAGGCCTTGTCACTTCCGAATAAATATAATATAATTATAAAAATTATAATATAACATATAATAAAGTAATATCTAAGATTCTAAGACACTTGGAAGTAAAACTAATAGTCTACAATGCAGAATATGATGATAAGAACGTTCGGGCCTCAATTCTTGAAATTTGGAGTTCAAAGGGTAAATTTGTAATTTAATATGTCTTCGTAGGAGGATGTTATGGTTTGAATTTGAAATCATTTGGAATTCATTTGAATCATTTCAACTCAAAAATAAGAAAGTTGTACGGTTTTGAAATATTAATAAAGTAATTGGGGTCAAAATGAGATTTTCAGAACTTTGAAAAGTTTGTGGGGTCAATTTGAAGTTTTCAAGACTCTGATTGGGGTCAATCCGAAATAAACCAAAACTGAATTTGGGAGGACTAAATTGAAAAATAGAGGGTTCAAATTGAAGTTTTAAAATTTTCAATTGGGTCCAAAACTCTATCTAATTCTCATAAGCATATCTCTCAACTCTTGACCAATTTCATCTCAGCCCTAAAACTTTTTACCACCACCTTCCATGTCCATCTCCTCCCCTTGTCGGCCCAACCCCTCTCCGACCACCACCGCACCACCATCCATCACAATAAACGCACACGTGGCACAAACGTACAAAATTAGCAACACACACACACACAAATAATAAACTCGACACACAAGGTACACATACCTCACAGAGCTACAAAAATACTTATCAAAAATCAAAACCCGAGTTTAAAAACATGTAGCGATTAACGAGAGCTTTTACATAGTGTATGGTTCATAAAATTATGATATTCCAAATGGCTAAAATGAGGGGTTGGCAGCATCCGGCGGTTCGAGGCCCCATCACTACTTATCCGATATTGGTTCTCAGAAATAAAAATATAATCGGATACTACTCATTGATACGAACAAATTGATATATAAAACAATAATCTTGGACCTGCCGTTCACTGGAAATCGGCCGTCGAAGTTCGACGGTACCGGTCGCGAGTCGTGGCAGTATGCAGAGATTTTGCCGGAGTTTTCCTGGTAATCTAGAGCTCTGATCGTCAATCCGATGGTGATATTGGAAACCTTATGAAACTGGCTTTCTACGGTATGAGTTTCGTAACGATCTAATGGTTAGATTTTCGTCACGAGTCCGATGAAATCAATGGTCTTAAAATGATGAAGAGGCGTGAGACCAAAATGAAAGAAGAAGAAGAAGAAGAAGAAGAAGAAGAAGAAGATTGGTGTCTGTCCATGCTCATATGATTGATATCGGGGATTATATACAAGGCAAAAGCGGTTTGGAATTGGGCTTAGTTTATGGGCTCAAGTCTTTGGGCTGGGCTCAAGGATTGGGTCATATTTAACTGAATTTGGTTTGAAGGATTTTGGGCCCAATTTTAACACAATGAGTTAAAATAAAAATATGCTTTGTGTATTTGTTTTTGTACAAAATAAAATAAATATAAATAAAAATTTCATAATACCCAATATACATTCCAACAAGATATTATTGTAATAAAATATTTTGATTGAAATGAAATAAAATAGTGAAATAAAGAATAATCAAATTTATTGAAATAAATTATAAGGATAAATAGACGGGACTTCACATATGACCATTGGCATTTTTACCGACGAGATGCCGACAGGGCCTAACTGTTGTATCCACCCATTTATTATTCATCGACATATACTGATGGAACGCAGATATAGGATGTCGTCGGCAAATTGTTGATAGGCTGTCGATCATCCGTGCGTGCCAACGGCCACTATCGTTGGTTAATGTCGACATACAATAGTCCGTCAGCATATTTAAATTATTAAATTATGTCGATGGTCATTTGCCCATTGGTAGTTTTTATAATTATTTTTTAAACTTATATTTATTTTACCTCTTCTTATATAAGAGGTGTTAAAAATTAAAAAATGTCAATCAAGCATAATTTTCTGAAATATATACGATTTACGTCAAGTTCAAGCACAATCTCACAACAACTTAAACAACTTAATATAACACTACTGCTATGGGCTCGCTTAGACGCCGCTCTGTGTGCCTTGACATGCTCCTAATAAGTTTGTAACTATATCTGGAGCTGCGTTACACAGCTTTCGGAATGAGAGGAAGAACTGTCATCTGTGTAAATTTTCAAAGCCACAAGCTTCCCGAAGCATCTAGTGCAAAAACTTTGACCGTTGCTCACCCCGATGATATCTAGATAGACCTTGTCCTAGACAACGTCATACGGGTCCTGTGACGAAGTACGTCTCTCATCCAGACGTCTCAAAAACTTCGTCTAAAATATTTTGGTTGATATGAAAGATAGATATATAAAAATAGAAGATATGTGTATATATATACACACACTCATAATTTTTTGCCCTGATTTGGGATCAGTAAATGTGTCGTCGTCTCTCTATTGCATAGACACAAATCCCTTTCCTTACGTTGAGATAAAAAGGATGTTGAAGAGTGGAGTCGTAGAATTAAATTCAAAAGATGAGAGTACGTTCATTATGAATTGTTAAAGAATCAAAACGTACTACATGGAGCAAAAAAATTGGCATTTGCAATTACTTTGGCGATTTCCTGATGTAAAGGCGTCTAGCTAAAGACGTAATAAGCTCTAATTGGGAGGCAACCCAATAAATGTAAGGTACATAGGTAGAAAGTTTAAAAAAATTTGCATTTTCTAACCTATTCGCGACACCAGGTCGATACTGAGAGCCTTTTTCAAGGAAAGAGATCATGACCGGATTCGCAACCACAAGTCAGGTCGCGAACGCAATTGTGATAGGTTATAAAATGAAAAAAAAAATCCAATTCCTCTCTTCTCTTCTTCACTCACGACTGTTTTCCCCTTATTTCAAAATCTTTTGTTTTCTTTTAAGAACTCAATAAATTCAAGTTCTAAACACAAACCCGCATCACTCTTATTCCTTTCATCTGCTGAATCTAAAACCAAGATATGAATTTTCCAACTTTTTAAATTTAGGGTTCTTAATTGAGAAATTTGAGAATTTCCGAAATAGGTAAAAACCTATATATGTGTCTTTATCTCTTAATAATTTCTTTTGTATATATTTGTCTACTTTGATTTAAACCCTCCAGCTAGGCACGCCAGGATTACGCTAGAATCTATAATTCGGCTACTGAAATTTCTGATTTAGGGATTGAATATTCATCAAGAAATTTGACCAAACACTCGATATACATGCGTAGTCCTTGAATATATATTGTAGCATGCTATGATGATCATTGAGTCATTAGAATATGAATTCCTTGATATTGCAGCCTTGAGTTAGAATTACTTAACATTTGGGGGATGATTCATTTATTTGGGAGGATATTTATAGATACAAGGATCAACTGGACTTGAAATAGTTGAGATTTACTTGAAATTATACATGTTATCATGATTGAGGATTTTATTGAGTACATCAAGCCCATAGTGACTATATTTTTTAGAGGAATAAAATGAACATTGAATTGGAATATATTTCTTATAGGAAATGATGTCAAAAGGAGGAGCCAAAACTTTCCCGATTTATGCAGACATACCCATGATAAGAAACGAAGAGTCGAAAAGTAGTTTAGAAAGCGATGAAGAGCTTTTAACGAGAGACAAGTACATTATAGAGAGACTAATATAGTTAGAGCATCGAGTAGTAGGGTTGGACAACAAGAACGAGAAGTTATGGGGAAAGTGAAAGAGGTTAAAGAGAAAGATGAAATCCATGAAGGAAGTTATTCGACGACTGGACAAGGCAATGAGAAGCCATGAAGCCGAGTATTACCCACATAACTCGTTGCAGATCTTACGAGTCACGACCAAGGAAAACCACTTTCTTCTTTTCGAAACTTTTTACTACATAGTAGCAAATAAGTTTTGGGGGGTGGAAGTGCGGTTTATCTTGGACATGTATATTATGTTTTTATATTTGCATGTCATATAGGATGCATTAGTTATTTTTATTTCGTTTCTATTATTTGTTTGCACGTTTATTTGCTTTATTAAAAATAAAGGTGAGATTTGTGGATATTTAGGTTTATAATAATAATAATTTTATTGCATGTGTATGGACCTCTTTTGTAAAACAATTGATGTTGTGTTAGGGGTGAGTTGATATTTAAAAACTACTTATATTCTATAAAACGCATGCTTGAATGTGGTCGTTATGCCTTACTGGGAATACTTTGGCTTCTTGTTTTTAAGAATGATATGCCTTGTGATAAACCTTGCGTGATTATCTATAGTTATGTATCTCTTTAGAACTTGTGATGGTTATCTCAGTGTACGAAAGAATTGAAAATAATTTAGCAAAATTTTGAAGACCCGATTCTGACCATATCCATATATTACTAAATAAAAATTATCCCATGTCAGCCCCGTTGAGATTTATGTTCCTATTTTTAGAAAGCCACGAGCTTATCATATGCTCTTTAGAAGCCTTATGAAATTTTTTATTTTCGTGGGTTGAGAGTTGAATTTTTTTTTTTTTGGTTAAATAGATTGGATTAATTATTGTGTGCATGGATTTACATGTTATTGTGTAATTTTAGTCAACGTCAAGTTCTTAAAAAAATATAGACGATAGGAGTTTTTGTTTAAAATCCATGGTTAAAGGCTACTTTTTATCTTTTAGTTGGTGGATAAGGAGAAATTTCAAAAGTTTCGTGTAAATACAATAAGTTATGGTTTTGGGGGTTGGTCGAAATCCTACTTAAAGGATGAAAATTTAAATTAAAACAAAATTTAATAATAAAGATGTGGGTCTTGGTTGATTGCCTGCTTTATAAAGACTAGTTCTACAAAAAATTTGGGTTTTTGGGTTAAGGTGAAGTATAAAAAGATTCAAGTTTTAGTTGTTAGGATAATTGTGGTATTTTTGTACGTTTGTTCGTATTTTAGTCACTAATCCAAATATAAGATACCTGACCAAAAAACGTATTACAACATTAAATAAAGACCTACTGTAATTCTTGTCTTTTGTGCATACCGAGTAAGGGAGATCGATGATTTGTAAGCGTGTGTTAGAGTTCATACATTGATATGATTTGAGCGTATACAGGTCCCATCTTATACACTTGTGTGATTGAGCGTAACACTTTTCCATGTGAGGAGCATTGGTAAAATAAACAAGACGATTAAAGGTAAAAAAGTTGTAGCGATTGTGTTATTGATTTTACGTTTATACTTTGAAAATTGATAAAATACATCATCATCATTTTTGCCATGTCCGTACTCGTGTTTATTTCATTTCTTTTATTTTTTTCGAGTACGAACGAATCCTTAGGTTTGGGGGAGTTGATAAAAATAGTTTTTATGTACAAATTAGGACTGTTTTAACTACTGTTTGTGCATTTATAACATCTTTTAGCTTGATTTTTTTATTATTTACATGTTATTACGTATTTGGTATTTTTGTGTTGTTTATATAGGATTTTGAAATTGGGTTTAAAAGAGTATAAGGTTGAAAAGAATAAAAATTTGAACTAAGGCTAAGGAAGATAAGAGTCTATTGAGCCAAGATTAAAGTAAGCCAACAAGGTCAACAAGTCAATAGGGCCCAAAAACCAATGTTTTTAAAATCGGACCGGATATCGAACCGGATAAGTAATTTGTTCACTGGATCACTAGTCCGACCGGTTGAACCGTTTTTATAAAACCGGTCATCAAATCGGCCTCATATATATATATATATAGGGTTGGGTTCAAATGAGAACCCGTCATTATATGTGAACCTAGGGACTTATCTTGACCATTAGATTGAATAATCTTGATGGTTGAGATCATGACATGTCAGCATGGTAATAATGTAAAAAAATGTATTAATTAATTAAAAATGGTATTTTGGACATATATCAACGTTTACAAAGAGCACTACATTGTTCTTTGGAAAGCACAA
>BMAC01000248.1:998670-1075437 GCA_014905375.1 Phtheirospermum japonicum | reverse complement strand
TTGTGCTTTCCAAAGAACAATGTAGTGCTCTTTGTAAACGTTGATATATGTCCAAAATACCATTTTTAATTAATTAATACATTTTTTTACATTATTACCCAAATAATGAATTTTGATCATTTAAAATTCAAAATCATTTAAATTTTAAGATCAATTAAAACAATCTTGATACTAAATTGATATTTGGAATAATTGGAACTACCTATTTTATTTTTTTTACTAAAACAATAAAAAAAAAGTTTAGAACCGATTTTACTGGTTCACCAATTTTTACCGGTTCTTGTCGGGTGGCACTGGGTCATTAGCCACCCGGACTAAGTAAAAAACCGGACCGAGCTCGGGATCGATTCCCGGTTAACCCGGTCGGACCGACCGGTCCGGTCCGATTTTCAAAACACTGCCAAAAACCCAGACGCGACCCCCTTCACAGTACATAAAATTCTCTATAAACTTTATAGAATTTCATAATATAAAATATCAGAAACAATTCCCATAACATTTCATGTTGAGAACCATCTCTAAGAGATTTATGGAGGAAACAAAATTCTTTTTTAGTTAAATATATTGTCCATTTTCTAAGAAATGACCATAATATTGTCTAGTACTAAATTGACAAATTTATCAAAAAAATATCCAAAATTATCACAATCGGTCCAAAATATTTACGTGGCATGGTTAAATATTTTCTTATTATTTTCTATTTAGTTCTAAATATTAAACTAAAGAGAAATAGGACAATTACCTATTTTATCCCTTTATTTTAATTTATTACTTTTTTATTTTTCCCTTTTCCCTTTCTCTTTTTTTCTTTTCATTTTTTCTTATTCTTTTACTGCTCATCTTCACCAAATTTTGGATAAAATAGACAACCGAAAAAATAAAGTGCAGGCTGCTCCCCGCCCTCGTCTAATTGAGAAATAAGAAAGAAAAACATAAAAAAAAATAAAAAAATCCTCAAGTTGATATTAAATTCAATCCTCTTTTAAAAAAACAAAAATTATAAACACTGTCATTCGGTCTGCTTCTGCTCTTCGTCTACCCCTCTCTCTGGAACCACCACCGTGAGCACTCGCCAAAGACAACACCACGCGTAGTGCACGAAAAGTCTGGCAATTAACGGCGGCGTTATGACCAAAGTCAAGGTGGTTCGGGCTCAGTTGCTTCGTCCAGTTTCAGTTTATGCTGGTGGTAAATTTAGATTAGACTGAAATTTGTGGTTTCTTATTTTGGTTCGTGAATTGTTTAAGAATATGGGAATATTTTCCTTGCCATTCCAAAAAATAAAGGTAGCATATAAATACAATTACAAGAATCCTTAGAAGGCTAAGCTCTAGGCTAATCAGAAGAAAACTAACTATATGGCAAAACTATAAGCATATAATTAGGAAACTAATTATATACCTTGATTACAAGATATTTACAATATATTATTTAACACACCCCCGCAGTCGAAGCGGGAGGTTTATGAACGCGGAGACTGTCCCGAAAATCTTCAAATAAAAGAAGCGGAAGACCTTTAGTGAAAATACCCGCTAGCTGATGTCGTGATGGCACATGAAGTACACGGACCTGACCTCGTGCAACCTTCTTCCGAACAAAGTGGATATCCATCTCAATATGTTTCGTACGTTGATGTTGAACTGGATTACCTGATAAATAAATAGCACTCACATCGTCGCAATAAAGAAGAGTAACCTTTTCAACCGAACAATGTAACTCTAAGAGAATATTTTGATCCAACACGATTCGGAGACAACATTTGCCACCCCACGATATTCGGCCTCCGCACTCGATCGAGATAGAGTAGGTTGTTGTTTTGACGACTAAGAGACCAAATTGTCACCAAAAAATACACATTAACTAGATGTAGACCGCCGCGTGTCAGGGCAACCACCCCAATCTGCATCAGTATAAGAGACCAGGGTAGAAAAAGAAGATGGATATAAATGAAGCCCATAATCCAATGTACCCTGAACAAATCTCGGATCAACTCTTGGACATATGTAAGCAAACCTGTTGTACGGCATAAGAGATATCTGGTCGTGTGAAAGTAGGATATTGTAGAGCCCTGCAAGATGCCAATAAAGAATGGAGTCATCGAGTTTAGCACTAGATGTAGAACTAACCTTTGACTTAGTGTCAGCCGGAGTAGGAGATGGTTTACAAGAAGACATCCCCGCACGCTCAATTATTTCCTCGGCATACTTTTGTTGGGAAAGAAACATTCCCCCCTCATGTCGGTCACAACAATACCAAGAGAACAATTTAGAGGACCAAGATCTTTCATAACAAACTCAGCACTAAGAAGATCCATGATAGAACACCGGAGAGTATCAGAAGAAGCACTTAAAATAATATCATCAACGTATAATAAAATATAAGCCATATCGGATCACTGGCTGTAAATGAACAAAGAATTATCACATTTGCTATTAGTGAGTCCAATAGACAGAACAAAGTCATCAAAATGCTTATACCAAGCTCGGGGGGCCTGCTTAAGTTCATATAATGACTTATGCAAAAGACATACGTAATCAGGATGATAACGATCCCTATAACCCAATGGTTGACGCATATAAACGGTTTCCTGAAGCTCACCATGAAGGAAAGCATTTTTGATGTCCAATTGATGAATCGGCCATGCCTTCGAAAGAGATAGACTAAGAACAGTTCGAATAGTAGCCGGTTTAACCACCGAACTAAAGGTTTTGCCACAATCAATGCCAACCTGTTGTGTTTTTCCATCACCTACAAGATGGGCTTTATGCCTCTCAAACACACAATTAGATTTGACTTTATGAGTAAAAATCCACATAGACTGAATCACATTCACATTAGGTGGATGGGGAACCAAGTCCCATGTCTTATTTTAAATAAGAGCATTGTATTCATCATACATGGCCATTTTCTAATTCGGATCCCGAAGAGCCGCGATCGGATTACGAGGTAAAGGAGAGCGCATAATCGCGGAATTACATTAATATTTTCTATAGGGTTTAAAAACTCCATGTTGACTACGGGTTATAACAGAGGGTTGTGGGCGAGGAATTGGAGGTAGAATTGGGGCAGAGGAGTTTGATTGTGTTTGAGTAGTCATAGAGGGTTGGTCGGTAGGATTGCATCGACTATTGGCGTCGATCGACGCCCTGTCGACGGACCGGACAAAGATACCGTCGATGTTGTCGTCGATCGACAGGCTATCGACAGGTTGGACAGAGAGGTCGTCGACATGGTTGTCGATCGGCGTGCAGTCGATGGGCTAAAAGGGATTGCGTCGATCGACGGCCTATCAACGGACCAGAAAGAGAGGTCGTCTATGTTAGCGTCGGAGTTGGCGTCGATCGACGCTGGAGGCTGGTCCGTTTGTGAAGAAGAAGGAACTGGACCAGATTTTTGTAGATGGTCAATGATGTATGGGGACAATCCATCGTCAAGAAATTTATAGGAACGGGAAGTTGGGGAATGTAACTTTTCAAAGGGAAAAACTTTCTCATCAAACAAGACATGACGACAAATAATGATCTTTTGAGACGACAAATTATAGCACTTGTAGCCACGATGGTTTGTAGGAAATCCCAAAAACACACAAGGTATTGACCTAGGTTGTAATTTATTCATAGTTGTTGACAAAAAAAGGGATAACACAAACAACCAAACACCCGTAAATGAGAATATGAAGGAACCCTTTATAAAGAATCTCAAGAGGAGTTTTATTACCCACCAATTTACTCGGAAGAATATTAAGTAGATAAGTTTCCATTTGTAATACATGATGCCAAAAGGTAGAAGGAACAGAGGCATGAGCAAGAAGAGTGCGTGTTACATTATTTATAGTTCGTATCTTTCTTTCGACTTTACCATTTTGAGGTGATGTATGGGGGCAAGAAAGATGAAAAGACATGCCATGAGTTTTACAAAAATTCCAAAATTGACGATTATCAAACTCCCTTCCATTATCACATTGTACATTTTTGATATTACGTTCAAATTGGGTGAGAATATGAGTCTTAAAAGCCAAGAAAGTTTCATAAACATCCGATTTTCGGGCCAAAGGAAAAGTCCACAAATAGTTAGAGAAATCATCCAATAACAAAACATAATATCGATGTCCTGAAGAGCTCAAAATAGGAGATGACCAAAGATCACTATGAATAATGTTAAAGGGCATAGTAGAACTAGACAAATATGAAACAAAAGGCAATTTAATATGCTTCTCAAGTACACAAGAACCAAAAATGCTAGAACCAGAATTCCTAGTACAATCGATACTTTTATTATGCTTAAGAACATCTAAGATAGGAGCACCCGGATGACCCAAACGATCATGCCAAAGCTGGGGTGAGATGTCGGCAAATGTGGATGAGGTAGTATGATTATTGATAGAAGAGGAAAGAGGATAAAGATCACCCCGGCTATCACATCGCACTATGTGCATCCCCGTCCGAAGGTCCTTCACAAAAAACCCAAATGGATCAAACTCAACTGACACAGAATTATCAGTAGTAAACTTTCTAACATAAATGAGATTTTTGATGAGTTTTGGAGCATGGAGAACATTGTTTAGGGAAAGGGGTGGACTTGGAGAAGTAAAATTAGTGTGACCATAGCTAAGAATCGAAATCGAATGACCATTACCAACAATGATGCCATTTTTATGATGATTGCTCAAATTAAAATAAGACGAGCGATTACCTGAAGAGGATGTCATATGATATGTAGCACCGGTATCCATGTACCACGAAGGATTGGGTTGGTTAAGGGACATTGTGTGCATAGCCGCTCAATATCCGTAGGTGAATAAGTAGCGGTTTGATTTTAAAGCGTCACTTATAAAACGACACTAATCAGCTTTTTTGCACTGGTGAAGGATTGAATCCCAAAAATTGACAAGTAATGTTATTAATAAACTAGATTTATCTAAAAAAAATGTAAAAGAAGTTTTTGTTTCGTCGTTTTAGACGACGAATATAAAATAAACTAATTTACCAAAATTAAAAATACAAAAATAAGAAATAGAGGTTTTCAAATGAGACGCAGGTAATTCGGGATTTGGGATTAGAATGAACTTTCAATGTCTATCATGTTGAAGCACTCGAATATTTTTGTGATTTAGTTCCCTATAGTCAATCACACAAATAGTTTAAATATCTTCTCAAAGTGCTTAAATCGTGGATTCTAAATGTGAGACTCATTGTCAAAATCACATTCAGTTCTCTAAAAACTTTAGAAGATTTTATATGACTTCACTACTAATCTCAAACTTTCCGCTCTTGTTGATTGGAGTGTCTCGTGTTTGAAAGCCTAATTAAAAAATCTCATCTCTCGAATTATGATTTATCAAAACTAGTAGTTATAAAATGTTGTAAATCGATCATAACTTTAAGCATAAAAGGATATCAATCAATGGAAGATTTTTATTTTTGGTTCATTATAGTGGTCACATTCCAAAAAAAGTAAGTGATATTGACCTTCATCAAACAACGTCTGCTAAGTTGGCCAGTTCATCAAAAAAGGTCCAAAAGAAGCCAGATAGCGATCTTTTTCTGCTTACATGACGTGATTCAATACTTTCTCATCCTTTTTCTTTAGTTTTAATCATTAAACTTAAGGGAAAAAATTGGGGGAAATTCATTTTGGTTCATTATATTAACCACATTTCGTAAAAGGTACGTGACATTGACCATCGTCAAACTATGTCTGCTAAGTCGACCAATTGGTCAAAAAATATTAAAAAAGAGTCCAATCGAGATTTTTTTCGCTGATGTGGTATTATTATATATTTTTTATCAATTTTTTATAACTATAAATATTAAATTAAAGACAAAAACCTATTTTGCTCTCCCTTTTCTTTTATATTCTTTTATCTTAATCTAATTAATAAAGTGGTAATCAATATAAAATTAATAAAGAATATTTATAAATAAAAACATAATATAAATATTACAATCTATATAATAAATATAGAAATCCCAAAAGTCATTTTTAAGAGATTTTATCATATAAATTTCTATATTAGTTTTATAATTTTTTAAGATTCATTTAATATATTTATATTTATCTCCAAGTTTATTAATATTTTATTAATAAAAAATTATTTATATCATTATATTCATTTTAAATATTTTTATTTTTTTTAATATATTCTTATATTTTTTACTTATTTTTTAAATTTCTTATTAATTTGATTAAAGGAAAAGAAAATGAAGGCAAAACAGGTTTTTTAATCAATTTAATGTTTAAATTTAAAAAAATGATAAGAGATTATAGAGTCATGTCACGTTCGAAAAAAAAGGACCAATTTTTTTTGAATCTTTTTTGATGAATTGACCAACTTAGTAGACATGATTTGACGATGGCCAATTTCACATACCTTTTATGGAATGTGGCCAATATAATAAATCAAAATGAATTTTCTCCCAAGTTTTTATTTTCAATTTCATACTTAAAATTAAATAAAATGATAATATAGTATTTAATCACGCCACGTCAGCAGAAAATCTCGATCGGGCTTTTTTAGACCTTTTTTGATGAATTGACCAATTTAGTAGATGTTGTTCATCATGTAACTTTTCTGGAATGAAGCCAATATAGTGTACCAAAAATAAAATTTTCCCATCAATCAATTATGCAACGATTAAATACAAACCCAAAATAGTAAAATTATTATACTCGAATGTAAAAAAATTTCAATTAACCAAGCATTGTTGTGATGCAATTCAATATATGTTAATTACAAATATAATTTAACCCTTCTCTCGAAGTGACTAAATCATGGGTTTATATGCGAGACGTGTTGTCAATAGCACTTTTAACTCCTAAAAGTTTAAAAATTTTTAACAACATCACTCTTATCTCAAATATTTTTATCTTATTGATTAGAGTATTTTGAATTCTTAATTCTATTAACAATACTTGTCATTCGATTATTGAATTATTAAAACTAATAAGCATAAAATGCTTGTCAAGCAACTATACATATATGTAAATCAAGAAAAAAATATTGAAAGAACTAAATGCTTGATTGAAAAAAAAAAGTTCAAAACATTAGTCGTTTATCGTTTACCAAACCCCATAATAGGATGAAATGAGTTAGACATGATTAAACATTCATTTAAGTATTTCATCAAACACATAATATTTATAAGAAAAACTAGAAAAGATAAACAGTAAGGGATGCATGGATCCTATTTTTCGTGTTTCTCCTCCGAACTCTCCTTAATTCTCTTCAAATCCCTCTACTAAATTGTTTTTGGTGGTGTATGATGGTACTCAGGATGAAAGATGTTGAAGAATGTATCTGAATAACTTCTTGGTACTAAAATGAATCCCTAAACCCCAAGTTGAATATAGAATTTTAAAATCTAAATTTCTATCATATATCATCACATATAACTGACACATATTATCACATATAACTAACACATATCATCACATATAACTAGTAGAATGATAAATTTTTACCGCAACCTTAAAATGTAAAATTGAAAACTAAACCTAAAAATAGAAAATTAAGCCCTAAAAATAGAAAAGTAAACACTGAAATGTAAAACTAAACCTAGAATAGAAAAATAAATACTAAACTCTAAACTTTTGTGTCATATTATCATGTATAACTGTCATATATCTAGTGGTGCACATTCGGTTAAAACCGGCCGGTTAATTAACCGGCGGTTATTAACCGGCCCGAGGTTAACCGTAACCTAACCGACAGTGAACCGGTTAAGGTTACGGTTAAGACCGGTTAACCGCCTTTTCTTATAATTAAAGAATCTTAATAAAATTTGAAAAACTAACCGTTATAACCGTCGGTTTCGGTTAACCGGTTTAACCGCCAGAATTTTTTTTTTAATTTTTTAAACTCCGATTATAACCAGCGGTTACGGTTAGCCACTAACCTTAACCATAACCTAACCACCGGCTTTCGATTGACAGTTACGGTTCTAACCGAAATCAACGATCAACGGTTAACCGTAACCGATCAACCAGTTACTAACTGCCGGTTTAACGGTTAACCTTAATCGAATTGATATATCTACATATATTATCATGTATAACTATTATTATTATATATAACTGTCATATATCATTACATATAATCTAATGATAACAGCTTTTTATAAGATGTATCTAAGTATCTAAGCAAAGCACACCATTGTGCATGAAATAAATTGTCGAAGATAATAGTGCATCATGTGCGATGATAGCCAAAGGAATTGGGTGCACCGTACTCTCGATGCAGCCGGGAGCGTGGAATAAGTTGCGTAACAACATTTTGATCCCCACCTCCATAAACCCCTAACCAAAACCTCCCACCCCTACACAAAATGTTTCCACAGCCACCATTTTCGCCGGCGTCGCCGGTTCAGCTGACGGTGGCGGCGTTATTCGGCGCCTCCGTGATGGCCATCTCCGCATTCTACCTCCACAAACGCAGCGTCGACCAAGTCCTCGATCGCCTCCTCAACCTCCGCCGCCGCCGCCACCACATCCACTCACAGACCGACGACGAAGAATTCGAATTCTCCGACTGCAATGAAAAAAACGCGGAGACCGATAAGAACGTGACTATCTGGAGAAGCGAAAACAAATTTCTGGATAATTCATTCGATGACGATAATGAGGTCGTTTATGGTGATGAGGTGAGGGGTTATCGAGTTTCGTCCTCCTTGCCGAATGTGAGCGTACGAAAGAACGATTGGGTCCGTGAGGAATCTGGCGTGGCTGCGCGTTCTGAGACTTTCAATTCATTGGATAAAACCGATTTCATTTCTTCTGATTTACCACCAGTTCGGATTAACCAGAGTGATGGTACGCAATTTATCCCCCTTTAGTTAATCAATATTATTATTTTCTCTAAATTGTGATATATTAGTCTTTCGTGTAGGATCAGTTGGTAGGCTTTTGACTCCTAGATCAGCCGGTGGCTATGCATTTGAGAGCACAGGCAATTCTGATGACGAAGGAACCCAACTTTCACCCGGAGAGTACCATGTATTTTCCTATTAAAATGTTTAATTAATTGGCACATTGTTCGATTGTTCGATTTTATTTTGTTTTAATTTTAATTTTTATTTCTGCCATATTTGTTATAGAGTGCTGTTGCCTATTAGGTTGTTTCTTATGATTTTGCAGGATATGAATCTAACAACTCAAAATCAACACATCGTCTCGGCACAAGCTGAAAATGGGGTTTGCGTTCACGTTCAAGAACCTACGGCTATAGTGACTGAAGCAAAAGCTAGTAATGGCCATGCTGACAGAAAATTAGATACAGCTTCAGCACATGATCCTGTATTTAGAAACAATATTAGTCTACCAATAACTACATTGAATGGTATTTCACCTTCCTGGTCTTCACAGATGCAAAATATTTTAAGAGACCTTTAAGCTCATATATATTATAAGATGTTAAATCTTATTTTAAAAATAAGATGTTGAAGTGTTTGGATAAAATCAGATTTTAGTAATGTCATTATTGTAATGAAAACGGTCAAAGTTAAAAAAAAAAAAAAAAAAAAAAAGATAATAAAAATAAGCTCTTATTTTCAAAATATTGGTTTCCCGTACTTAAAAAAAAAAAACAGCTTTCAAGCTCCTAACATCTTATTCTGGGAGTTTATAAGATCTTTAAAAAAATAATAATAATACCAAACACTTTTAGAGAGCTTATTACCTGCGAGCATGTCCTCTTTCTGGTTACACATTTTGATTACTTGGGTTCTGTTTCTGATGCTCTTGAAAATATGAAATCAGATTCAGTAAGTGTTGAAGAACAAGAAGTCTTGAAGATGATTCACGAATGTTTAGAATTGAGGGAAAGATACGTTTTCCGGGAAAATGTTGCACCGTGGACGTCGAAAGTATCTGGTTCAGCAGAGGTCAAGAACAATCCATTTAATTTCGTTCCTGTCGAAGCATCTTCTGTGAGTTTTCCTTTCTCGACTGCTTCTAGAAGCTTTCGTGTTGACTTTTTTTCTTTGTGAAGCTAATTTCACCTGTATTGTTCATATGCTGGGCTAAGCAGCATTTCTTCAGAATGGAAGATGGTGTAGTTCATGTTTATGCGAGTGACAAAGGTAAGTTAACAAAATAAATACGCATACTAATCTCCTTTGTATGATGTTAGTTATTATTATTTTTTATTTTTTTAAATAATGATTAGATACAGAAGAGCTTTTTCCGGTTGCGAGTTCGACAACTTTTTTCACTGATATGCATCATCTCCTGAAAGTGATGTCGATTGGGAATGCTCGCTCTTTATGTCACCACCGGTTACGATTTCTTGAGGAAGTAATAAAATAAACTCTTTGACACCAATATTTTACTGTTCATGTATGTTTTAATTGTTTGTTTGGAACGGTAATAAATTTTTACCTGGTTGTAGAAATTCCGCCTCCATTTGTTGGTTAACGCGGATAGGGAGTTTGTAGCCCAGAAAAGTGCACCTCATCGTGATTTCTACAATATAAGGAAAGTGGACACTCACGTGCATCATTCTGCTTGCATGAACCAAAAGCATCTTCTCCGGTTCATCAAGTCGAAGTTAAGGAAGGAACCAGATGAGGTATTATTACTGTGATGCTTTATGTCTACATATTCAAGTCTAGCTGCAGTATATATGCTCCAAATTATACTATCTTATTTTGTTGCAGGTTGTGATCTATCGTGATGGCCAGTATCTTACCTTGAAAGAAGTCTTTGACAGCTTGGACTTAACAGGGTTTGTGATACTTTATTCAATTGATCTATCGTTTTAAGAATTCAAAGCATTTTTGGGCTAAAATTTCCAAAATTAGCCTTATTTATTATTTCTAAACTTGATGCTTTAATATCTTCAAAATGAGTGTTGGAAATAAAAGAAAAATACATTAACCGAGGGGAGAATGGTCATTTTTTAAGATTTCTTAATTTGTGTGAAAGATTCTAAAACACCAATTATTTTGGTATATTTCCTTATTTGTCATATTGATGGGAATACATATTGCAGGTATGATCTGAATGTGGATCTGTTGGATGTGCATGCTGACAAGAGTACCTTTCACCGTTTTGACAAATTCAATCTCAAGTATAATCCTTGTGGACAGAGTAGGCTTAGAGAAATCTTTCTGAAGCAGGATAATCTCATTCAAGGTTTGTTTCATAGGGAACAATGTGCACACTAATCCAAATAATTAACTTTCTAAAATTCAATCACATAATTGTTTAAACCCATTTTTCTAGAAATAAGTATATGAATGAAATGAAGCAATTGGTCTCCGAAATCCGCCTCATTTTTTTTATGTTTCCTTCTGGAAAGTATGGAACATTGCTTCTAATATATAACACGAATCCGATTGCTAAAAATCACAGAATAGTGTCGTGTATCTGTTTGCATAGAAATCTGAACAATGCGAGAGTGAATTGTTCTCTTTTACCAGGGCGTTTCCTGGCAGAAGTGACAAAGCAGGTTCTATCTGATTTGGAAGCAAGTAAATACCAGGTATGGTTGCATCAGTGTTTGCATTTAATCTTCTTCTTCTTCTTTTTTTAATATATAGTTTTTCTTAGGGTTTTCATTTTTTAGGGTTTTTTTTTTATTTTATTTTATGATTTTTTAGGTTTTTAGTATTTTTTTCCCCCTCATATTTTTAGGGTTCTTTTTTAGTTAATTTAGCCTTTTAGGGTTTTCTACTTTTTTTTTTGAAATGTCTTTTTTTATTTTTAAATGTTGTTTTAGGGGACCTGCCAAACGTTTAAGTTGCTTGACAGGAGCTTGCCTCATATATATGAAATTCTACATTTCCGTGGGTCTCTTCCATATCTGTTACATAAAATTCTATCTGTTGTTTTCTTGAGATGCACAATGAACCTACAATTAATAAGGAATTCGTCAAGCTTTACAAATATACTCTCTCCGTCCCAAATATATAGTTCACTATTCCTTTTTGGTATGTCCCAAATATATAGTCCACTTTCTATATTTAATAATACTTTTCACATTTTTTTTACTATTATAACCCTATTTAATATCAATTTTGTAACTACCACCCTTCATTAAATAAGGGCAAATCAAGAAATATATTATATATTTGTCATTTCCAATACTTTTTCTTAATGTGTGTGAAAGTCAAAACATGACAATATAATTGGGACGTAGGGTAATAGATATATTTGTGTTTTGTTTCGGTTTTAAAATGAGGCTGTTTTTTTTTGTTTTTTTTTTTTACTGGAATAATCAGATAAATTGCTGGAAATTCTGATAAGGGAAATATCTATTTTTAGGAGATGCTTTTTATTTAGATAAATTGCTGAAATACTGATAAGGGAAATCTTTATTTTTAGGAGATGCTTTTTATTTAGATTTGGACAAGAAATGTCCACTCAATTGGTCGAATATTGCAACCCATTCATTCAGACACATTTTCATTTTCTCAAACGTTTTCCAATAAGGTCTTTAAATATTTTCAAAGAACATATTTTACAAAATGAAATGAAATGGAAACCAATCCTGAGATATTGAATATTTGTTATTTCTATTTGATTTTAGATAGCTCAATATAATTTGCTTTGTGTGATTCCATATTGTAATTTCACTGTGCTCCTTTCAGCTGGCGGAGTACCGAATTTCAATTTATGGGAGGAAACAAAGTGAATGGGACCAGCTGGCGAGTTGGTTTGTAAACAACGGAATTTACAGTGAAAATGCTGTTTGGTTGATTCAGGTAGGTTTCAAAATATTTTTAGTAAAGGAAATAGCTGTTCCACAAGTTGCTTCAGAAAATTTGAATCGATTCTTCTTGGGTTTTGGAGGCTTATATATATTAAGTTTAATGGTTGAACTATGCAGTTGCCAAAGTTATACAATGTCTACAGGAGTATGGGAACAGTGACATCCTTTCAGAACATTCTGGATAACATCTTCATTCCACTTTTCGAAGTCACAGTGGATCCAAATTCCCACCCTCACTTGCATCTTTTCTTGTTGCAGGTATGCTTTATTATTATTATTATTATTATTATTATTATTATTATTATTATTATTATTATTATTATTATTATTATTATTATTAAAAATGTTGTTGTTGTTGTTGTTGTTGTTGTTGTTGTTGTTCATTTGCTTCCCAACTTATGCGTGCTCACTGTTTTAAATTTGTCTAATTTGATGTTTTTGCAATACAGGTTGTAGGCTTTGACATAGTCGATGATGAAAGTAAACCCGAAAGGCGTCCAACGAAACACATGCCAACTCCATCAGAATGGACCAATGAATTTAACCCTGCCTTCTCTTATTATGCTTATTACTGCTATGCAAACTTATTTACTCTCAACAAGGTTAATAAATTCTATGAGTTCAATGCATCCAGTTGTTACTTAAATAAACATCAATTCTTACATTCTTGATCCATTTAGACTACTGAAATATTATATGGAGGAAACTGGAGCAGGGTTTAAAGGAAGATACAAAATGAGAAATATGATAATTAGGATTTTGGCATATTTTATTTATTTATTTTATGTTTTCAAAAAGATTGTGTTAAAAAGTTGTTGCATGTCACGTTACCAACATTTTGGTCATTAGTGTTGCGTTTATATATGCAAAGTGTCTTACGTTTTTTGTGTTTTTTTTAAGTAATAATTTTCTTTCAGCTCCGTGAATCAAAAGGATTACCAACAATCAGATTTCGACCTCATTGTGGGGAGGTTGTATTTTATCCTCGATTCTCTCTCATCAAGATACCTTGTATGTTTCTAGAATGCTTCTAAAAAGTATCTTATGCAGGCTGGCGATGTTGACCACTTAGCTGCTGGATTCCTTCTCTGTCATAATATATCACATGGAATAAATTTGCGAAAATCTCCAGTCTTACAATATCTATACTATCTTGCTCAGGTTTGTTTTTTAACTTGAACCTTTGTTGACTCGAGTATATAATGTGTGATTGCCTAAGTATGATTCGCAATTTATCCATTTAAGTTCTAGTCTTGCCTGTTTGGGCTAAGACTCCGAATCCTGGATTCGGGATTCGGAATACCGAATACTCGTTTGTTGCTTAGCATTTTTGATGAATAAAAGGTTGTTGAAATTATACAATAACAAATATGTCATTTCACATAAACAGTGACTCAAAAATTTAATACTCAAAAAACAATATCTTACAACTAAATAATTAAATATTACTAAATACAATATAATAATACATTATCATTCACTTTTCAAACATGATTTGACATCAAATACAATATAATAATACATTATCATCCACTTTGTAGACATGATTTGACATCTAAGTAAAAAGTAAAGGATTTTAAATCCTATAACAAACAAGAATTCTTACTATTCACATAATTCTGAATAACTCAGTATTCTAAATACCAGAATTCAGAATCCCAACGAATGCTAGTCCAAACAAGCATAGAAGAAGCAAATTGTTGGCATGTCTTTTGATCTCGATAGCCCGGTCTATGACATGTCAATTTATAAGCTACTTTGAAAAAAATTACATGGAAATAATCAAATATACATTTTCCTGAAAAGTCTATAAATCACATTAGAAATAAGATAGTTTCAGTGCAATTGTGAGATTGGTTCATCCTCCAATTAAAAAAAAAAACAAAAAAAAAACTTCTATGTTATCAAGTTTAGCAATAACTACAAAAATTACTCCTGAGGTATGGCCTCATTGCAAAACAAACCCAATTATGGGTGTGATTGGTTGAGCTAATTAGAGGAGTGGAGAGCTGCTATAAGCTCATAGCTGATTTAAAGTACGGTTCGGTGAATTAGGTGATTATAGTAGCTATCAAAGGCTAAATTAACAATATATAAAATAAAAATATATTTAGAGAGAGAGAGAACAAAAATTAAGAAGACATTATAAAAAATAAAATTAAAATAATAAAAATAAATAAATATTTTCTTATTTCTAAAAACAATATTTTTCTAAAATTCTATAATAATACATGAGTTCATAATATTAAATTGATTCTACATGGGATAAGGATAAAGATGAGAGATTGGAAAAAGTTACGAATTGCAGCTTTTTCCCGACAGGAGCTTTTTAGGCAAAATCAGATATTAGGATCTGATGATGAGTCTTTACCATCAACATAAATGAGCTGATTGAAGGTGAATAAACTATCAACTCTTCCCAACCGCTCATTCAAGCAAGCCCCATCTTCAAAACTCCCAACCGCTCATTCAAGCAAGCCCCATCTTCAAAATTACAAATACCCTCTTGATGTTTGTATATTCTTAACGAATACCCTCCTATATATTAGGGCGTAATTTGTGAATTATATGTAGATGTGTTTTTATTTTTATTTTGTACTTACAACCTCAAGGGTATATCTTTTGTAACCCTTAATTATAAAAATGAATGCAAACTGCTTGACTGACTATTCAGGTGGGTTTAGCTATGTCGCCACTGAGCAACAACTCGCTCTTCTTGGACTATCATCGGAACCCATTCCCAATGTTCTTCCAGCGTGGCTTGAATGTCTCGCTCTCGACTGATGATCCTCTACAAATCCATTTAACTAAGGAACCTCTTGTTGAAGAATACAGTGTCGCAGCTAAGGTTTGCATCATTTCATTCTTTACTGCCCTATAGTATAGTATGTATCTTCAGATAATTTTCCTTAATCAGGTATGGAAGCTTAGTTCGTGTGACCTTTGTGAGATAGCCAGAAATTCTGTCTATCAATCTGGCTTCACACATGCTGCCAAGGTTAGATTTTATTTATTTATTTATTTTCTCGATACTTTGTTAGTATATTGCTAAAAATATTAATTTGGATTGCTTTCGCAGGCGCATTGGCTTGGAGATGATTATTTTAAGAGAGGGCCTGGAGGAAATGTTATACACAAGACTAACGTGCCCAATACACGGATTGCCTTCAGACATGAGGTAACCATTCACATTCTTCTTCTTCATCTTCATCTTCTACTAGAAATAACCCTCGCGCTGCGCTGCGAGATGAATATTTTTAATATTTTTTTAGATTAATGTATTTAATATTTATATTAGATAATTAAAAAAGAAGATTCATGTATACTAATAGTTTTTACCCTAAATTACCACATATATAGATAACACAAAAATTGAAATTGTTATGTGGTATGGTAACTTTTCTGGCAGCAAATATTCAAATTTTTAATAGGAAAATTATATTTTTCAAAATAAAGTAAATAATTATTTTTAAAATTTGAAAAGTAAATTAATATATGATAAATAAGATTGTTGAAATTGATGGCCACACAACATGAAATTAATGATCACTAGACCTATTGGATATATAATATCAATTGAAAAAAAAAATTACACTAATTGAATAGATCTGTACAATAATAATTTGTTAGATTAAATTTTTTGAAACAAAATATGAAAAAAAAGATTAAATTTATTGAAACAGAAACAGGAAGAGATGAAAAAACCAAAAAACTTAGAAACAACTTAAAAAAAAAAAAGGAATGGGAAATATGAAAGAAAAAAAAATGCACTCGTACAGTTATTTATATGTACATTATTTATATGTACATGGGGTTAGGTAACTTGAGCCAGCACATTCAAATGGCCCTCAACACAAATAAAAAAAATGAGTCCAATAAAATCAAATGAAAAATAAAAAATAAAAAATTGAGCAAATAAGCATGTTCATAATTATTGAGTATTATTTAAAAAATATGTATAACTATTTTCCTAATTAATGAGAATAAGAAATTTTGAAAACAAAGAAAGAAAAAATATAATAACTATTTTCCTAAATTAATGAGAATAATAAATTTTGAAAAAACAAAGAAAGAAAAAATAGAAAAAGCAAAAAAAAAAAAAAAAAACAATGGGAGGGTGACGTATGTCACCCCCAAACTCCTACAGACCTCCTATACTAGTAACTAGATTTTGACCCGCAATCCGTTGCGGAACAAATTTATTTTCAATATAAAATATTAAAAAAATAAAAAATATATATATAAGAGTGTATTATTATCAATAATTATTCCTATTTTTTTTATTAATTATACTACATTATTGACTCATTCCCATAATGAAAATTTTAGATATTGAGTTTTATTTATTTGTAGTGAAAGAAAAAAATACAAATTATATAAAAATAAGATTACAGTGTAGCATTTAATCAACTGACACATGCATAATATAAAGTACAAAATTTGTGTTAGACAACCGAACGGGGTACATTTCATTAGGCAACTCCCAAAAAATCTTAGTGTTTCGTTTTAATATTTGGGTAACTTTTAATTTAGTTTAATTTCCCTACTTTAGGATTTTTTTTAAATCAATTTTATTTTTTGAAGGTCTACTAATTTTTTTAAGTATTTTTTAATTTTAAAAATAAATTTAAGGAGTCCGACTAATGGTTAGGGTGTCAATTTGCCTCAATATACAAATATGTTTGAATTTGAACTTGCAAAATGAGTTCAAATTCAAACATATTTGTCTATTAAGGAAATATACTTAGTCGTGCAACTTGATATTATGTAATAATCTATGTATCGATGTATATTTATTTTATATGTAATATATCCGAAATTTTAATTTAATGTATTCATATATTCAGATTCGCTGAACATGGTCCGTGATATAGCAATTGTATGTTTTATCTAGTTGAAATGAAAGAAAAAAAATACTATTATCCTTAACTCTCTAAATTTTCCTCTATTGTATAGGTAGATTGAATATATTAAATTATGTGTTTTTAAATAATTATTCTTTATACAATATAATTTCCCTTTACGTAATATACATTTATTAATAATAGTCATTCATATTATAAATATTTCGAAATTATTAAATTAGGTGTCATGAAATAATTATACAATATAATATTCCTTTTCTTATACAATTATTATTAATAACAATTGATCTTAAGATTTGAGTCTTATTCTTTTACTTGAAAATATATTAGAAAAAAAAATTATGGTGATTTTTATGACTGCCACCTAAGAACAAAAATCTAAAATAAGAATTTAAAATATGAAAGAGAAAAAAAATGAAAGATAAATGAATTTCATTTTTAGAACAAAAAGTTATTGACGGCGAAGTTTAATTGTTTGTAGAGAGAAAGAAAAAAAAAATTTCAAAGAAAGAAAAAATACATTCATTAAATAATATAATTATTATTTTTAATATGTTGATAATAAAATATTATAATTTAAAGTGTAGTTTAATGAAAAAATAAAATTACACTAATTAATTAGATTTTTAAATTTTATTTTTTTTAATTAAACAATAATCAATCATAACTTTAATCATAAAATAAAATTATACTGACTGATTTGATCTTTAAAACTGACATTTTACTTATACAACAATAAATCTTTCAACATTATGTATGCTTCAAAGTTAATAAATAGTGCAACAGAGTCAGACAATTTAGGGATCATTACAAAAGTACCTTTGAGGTTTGATTTACTTCAAGAAAAATACCCTTGAAATTTGATGCATTATCAGAATTAAGGGGCTAACTGTAATATAAATGTGAATTTTTTTAATATAATTTGCTCATGATAGGGAGCAAATGTAAGATAATTTAAAATTTCGGGTAGTTTTTGTAATCTTCAAAGTTAAATGGGTTATTTTTATAATTAGATCAATTTCAAAAGTACTTTTGTAATTAACGCTAATATTTATTTATTTTAATAGATGACCTAAGCTTGCTGTTAATAATATTCACTAACGCTAATATTTATTTATTTTAATAGATGACCTAAGCTTGCTGTTAATAATATTCACTTGCATCTGTTAATAATATTCACTTGCATTGACGGGACACAACTTTGAAAGAGCCAAAATAAGAAAAAGGGAAAAGAAAAGAAAAAAGAAATAAAAAACAAAAGAAAAGAGAAAAGGAATAAATAGAAAAGGCAAAAAACAAAAACAAAAAAAAAAAAAACCAAAAAAACCCCACTAAGATGGTGCCAAATGACCTGCCAAAAACCTGGCAGGCCATCTATAGTATAGAGGTATAGACTAGTAAGGTATAGATTATACATACTATAATTCGTTACGGAATATGAATATATATTTATTTATTTTGGCAGACATGGATGGCAGAGATGCAATATGTGTATGCTGGAAGATCAAGACTTCCTGAGGAGGTCGATCACTAACCGCCTAACCGGACATTTACATAGCATCGATCGATATGCAGTTTTTCTCTATAACACGTCTGAGTTGAATTATAGGGTCTTAATACATCGACATGCATTTGTTGCATTGACCAGATTTTGAGTTTGCTTGCTGTGTCATAGTATGACTGTTGTAGGGCCCACCACACATTTGCATATGATGCAGTATGCTCTATTAAAAAGTAGTCTTGTTTCCTGCTCCTCGTCGTTGGCCGTATATGTGCAATTATGATTAATGATTGCTCTACCTTTTAATTTTTTGAAAAAGAAGATAATTTAAATTTTGTTTCTATTTAAAAAAAAAAAAAAACTCTGGTTCCCACGATATAATTATAAAAGAGGAATTGCTTCGGCCCTTTCTATATGTTATAATTTTATTTTTTTTGTCACGTTCTATTTGTCGGTATTTAAATTTTTAAAAGATAATTATTATTACTTTTTATTTTCCCAATAAAGACTAAATGCTACTCCCTCCGTCCAATAAAGATAGTCTAGTATTTTATTTTCGTCCGTCCCACAAAGATAGTCCAGTTATCATATTTAACATATCATTAATTTTTTTATTTCCATACATACCTTTAATTAATATTTTTGAAATACTAGTTTTCTATCTCGTAAGTTGAGAATTAATGATTACAATACAAAATCTTACTATTCCAATAATAAATATACTAATTCCAATATTGATTTTTATAATTATTAATTGATATTAATAAATTTAAGAAGTGTATAATTGAAAATTACTACTAAAAATTAATGACTTAACTATATAAACTACTCATTTCTTCATCTGTGTGAAACCAATCGCAGGACCATCATTTTGGGACGGAAGGAGTACTTTATAATTTTTATTCCTATTTTTATTATTTCACACTTTTAATTATTTTAAATAAAAATATATTATGATCATTTGATACTTATAATTATAACATTAATTATCTTTTTAATTTTCGTAAAATGGTTAAATATGACGGATTGAATGAGACGGAACGATTAATTTTTTTTAACACTTACTACAAACTTTGTCAAGCACACAACAAACTCCAGTCTCTCCATAGTTAATTTACATTTCAAATCTCAAATAAAGAGAATTTGTTAGGATACAACAAATTCCCTAATTACATTTATCAAATTTGGTTCTTGAAATCCGCATTTCAGAATTAAACTCTTCGAACTCGGTTCGAGGCATCCACTTTTACATGCAATAAAACAAAATTGTATTCTAAATTGTGCTTGGCTATGGTATCAAATAAATTGTATGTCATGTGCCAAATTTTATAAAATAAAATAGTCTAGATTTACACTAACATAGACCCTACAAAATTTAATTTGAAGAACCTGCGCTAAAACGTTAGAGCGTGATTGTTCAGAAATGAGAATAAATGTTGAGATTCTAATTGGATGTAAAATAAAAATGTAGTGAAGATAATAAAATAAATACTCCTTCGTCTCGTTCTATCTGTCGTAATTTGGAAAAAAATTGGGAAGATTCCCACTTAATACACAATTGAACAAATATAATTCCATTTAATCACTCAAATTCTTTTATTCCTATTTAAGTTAAATTAGTCCTACTAAATCATAAATTACCATATAAATTGTCTATAATGCCCTTGTCTAATACATAACTTATTTATGTTATGCATGGTAAAACTATCCAATTAATCTTACATAACTTTCCTAAATCATCTCAATTTGCAAAGCGATAAGTAAAGAAAAAATCAATAATAATCCCCTCTTTTCTACACAACACCCAATATAATTTTTTGTCAACGTGCAATATGAGATTTTATTATACTAGTATGTAAATTTTTTTTATAATGGAGTTTTATTCTACTAGTACGAAACAATTGAGATATAGTATGCTATAGTAGTACAAAATTAAATTAACAATTAATTTTTTTAATATAATAAAAATTCCATACTACAATTACAAACATTTCTTTATATATAATTCTTGTTGGAAAATAACTAGTATGCAATTATATCTTTATAAGTAGTATGTAATTCAATTTCATTACTAGTGGTATGTAATTCAATTCAAAATTAGTATATAATTCAATTCATAAAATAGTGTAGTATGTAATTTTAATTAACTATTATTAAATTAATATTGGATTTACAATATTAATTTTAATTAATATTTATTAAATTCAATTCATAAAATAGTGTAGTATGTAATTTTAATTAATTATTATTAAATTAATACTGGGTTTACAATATAAGTATTAATTAATTATTATTTATTTTTTTTTGTGTGTTTTTTTTAGAGAATGTGAGAAAATAATCGTACATAGAATGCAAAACATGGAGAATTATCTACTAACCTGATTTTTTGAGATGACCATTTCCCAAATATTAAACACACTTGAACTTTCCATTTTTTTACTCTCATCTAATAAAAGAGGGGTAATATGGTACAATTAGAGTTGAATTGGAGTTAATGGGAAGATAGACTTTGAATTTAATTAATTGGGATATAATTTTTATCATTTGGTGTAAATGAGAATTGCCCCAAAAATTTTTATCTCGTTCTATATGTCGCATTTACATTTTTAATAGATAATCATTATTACTTTTTACTTTTACAATAAAAAGTAAATGTTACTTTACCGCTTTTACCTCCATATTTATTATTATTATTTTAGTTATTTTAAACAAAATGATATTATGATCACTTTATACCTATCATAAATGATCAATTGCGACAGATAGAACAGAACAGATAGAGTAATTTTTAGTAAAATAATGATTTGTGTGAATGATAATTACTAGGCAAATAAGAATTGACAGTGAATTTTTTTAATATCCAAATAGATCGATGAATAACAAAATTGAGTAAATAATTGTTTATTTAAAAGGAAAATCACAAGCAATCACATTCTACTACATTTTCTTTAGAAAAAATTGCAGAAATTTTATATAAGAATCCACAATCTTAAAATCCTAGTTGCAAATTAGGGTAATAAAAAAATTAAATAAAAAGACCTACGAAAAATACTTGACTCTGCATTTTGACTTCAGCACTGAGCACATCACCATCACAGTCACTCACATCACATTTCTCTCTCTCTCTCTCTCCGCCATATCCTCGGCGGTGCAAATCCTAATTTCCATCTTCCATCTTTCATTCCTTCACCCCGCCACCAACCACCACTCATGGCGTCCCCACCGGCAGCACAACCCTCCTCCTCCAAAACCCCCACCGATGGCGGGCCCGTCCTTTCTCTAATCAACAAGCGCCTCCGCGGCCTGCGCAAAAAGCTCAACCGCATTTCCCAAATGGAAGAGTCTCTCTCCCAAGGGAAAACCTTAAATAAAGAGCAGGCGGAGACCCTCCGATCCAAACCGTCCGTGATCGCCGCGATCGACGAGCTCGAAAAGCTCCGCCAGCCCCTTTCGCAGGCCGTGGATCACGAGATCCAACTCTCTCTCGGGAAACACAACAAGCAGAAATCCGAAACCCTAGCCGAAGAAATATCTTCTTCGGTTGTTTTCGATCTGCTCGGTTTGCTCTATTTCGGGAGCATGTTCGACATGGGCACATTAATTAGGGCCCAGGATTATATGCTGATGAGGACGCATGAGAGGAACTTCTGCCTCACGTACGATTGCGTGGATGATGATTATGAGAGTGAGCTTTTGAAGGAGTGTGATTTGGATTTGATCGCGACGATGGGGGGTTTGTTGACCTCGCGGCCGTTGAATTCATGCTTGTCGCATAAGAGCTCGTTGCAGAAGTGCGTGGAGCACGCGAAGCTATGGCTTGCGAACTCAGATCAGCCGATCGAGCCCAATTCGAGGACCACTTGTATGAAAAACTCTTTCATTGCTCTCTGAATTTCCAATTTTTGGTTATGTATATGTGTGTGTATGTTTAGTATGTGTGCTTTTTTATTGGTCATATTGGATTCTTGGTGTAGTAGATTTAGTTTTTCATTATGTTAAGATTTCATTGAAAATTGCTTTGTTTTGCTATGTATCATAATGGTATCTATTCTTGATTATGGAAGAATATCTGTGTTAACAGTAATGTACAATGTGGATTGGGATTTTTATTATGTCAAAATGAGTATACAGAAGCTTTTGTTGCTAGGAACGTATTGAGAAATTCTATGTTTGTGTATCTGAACTAATCTCTTTAAGGCAACAATTAGTTCAATCTGAGTTTTTCTATTTATACTAGCATTAATATTTGTGTATGTATTTGGTAATTTTTGGTGATGATTTGAGTAATATAATATTGTTTTCTATTTGGAAGTTATTTTAATTAATTTGTGTCTAGTATGTGTATTGACAATTTTTTATCTCACCTTTGAAATGTTAAAACTACAGCTCCCTCATTCGTAGTATCTGAACTAGTCTCTTTATGACTGATTCCTCTATCATCATGTTATAATCTTAATCCGCTATTTGTGAAAAGTGGAACCTGTTTGATCATATAGGCCATATTGTGGCTGGGAAAGCCTTTTTATTGATTCTTACTGTATAAATAAGTTATTGTAGTATTGTTCTTTTTTTGTTTCCTGTTCTGTTTTGTTCTTATAGATCATTTTCTTGGTGATCTTTTTTGGAAATCCTTATTTTCATGTTTGGAAAATTTTGTCATGGAGTACTTTAAAATGTCGTGACTTTGTTTTGTTCCATATCTTTTTCTACTCGTGGGGCCCCCATCTTAGATGCCAGCTTGAGGGAGCTACTTAACAGGATAATGGCTTCAGAATATTTTACAACAACGCCAGAGATAAGGGCCCCTGGTGATTTGGCTGAAGTTGTTGGCAATTATAAACTTTTTCGGGCGCCCATGCTGCATCGGTCTGCATTACCTCCAACTTGTTTGCACTTTCCAGTCGAAGGCTCGTCTGCAGAACTTGAGCAAGAGGTAAACTTACAATTTTATGGATAAAATTAATTTCTCGTGTCTTTTTTTTTTAATTTATTTATATAAACACGTTTACATGATTTCTCGATGTTACCGCTTTATTCCTATTTATTTAGTAGTCAATCCTCTTTGTTTTTTAATGTCAATTTATTAGGTCAAATGGCAACGGAGATGGTTCTGACTCTCACCCATTTGCTGGTGCTGCCCGACTGTACACCTTCAGAAGCTTCAAGTCTCTGTCGGATGTTAAACATTTAATAATTTATGAGCATTTTGGACAATGGATCGTTCAAGTTATTTTTCGTATATTGTGTTGCACATTTCATGTCTCTGATGAACTGCATCAGACTATATCGGAGCAAACGTGGAAGCACTCTATCTATCTGTGTTAGCTAGGTAGAGTTCAAAGCCTCTCAATTGTTTCATCTATAGGACGTTTATAGATCATGCTTGCAAATTGTGTGCTATATTGTGCAATAGATCTTGGTAATGATTCTATGAACCTATGTTCTCTGTTTTGACATTGACCATTATTCGTTAATGTTTGGAACTTGTCTAGAGAATTCACTCGTATTTATAATATTTTTGCTTAGTAACCTTTTCTTTGGAATAAACAAAAATTATGTCCCATCGCTCTACGTATTTGTATCTCCACCTGCTTGGGTTCATTGGGATTGTGAGTCTTGGAATTCAAAATCGTGGGGTATTGGGAATTTTGTGAATAGAACTTTTTTTGGTATTGAAGAGATCGGGTTCTACGAAACGTGATGCAATCATTTAATAAAAGGTTTAAGGCTAAGATTTGTAGTTATGAAATTCTCGTCAAAGCCACGCCTAGGCTAGAGGTCATGGTTTATCGCCTAGGCATTGCCTTTTGGGAGGCGATAAACGACTGCTAACTGTGGTGTTATTTGTTGACTTTATTAACTATTTGACCGGTGCTTTTGTTGTTTATTATTGATATTGATGTTTGATATTGTTGATTGTTTGATATAAGTATTAATATGCTTTTGTTGTTGTTGTTGTTGTTGTTTTGCATGGCAAAGTCATCACCTTTCGCCGCCTAGGACATCGTAGAATAGGTCACGCCTTGTTGCCTTGGCATCACCTAACACATTAATGAGTCAATTTGTAATATTACCCATATGGTTTGACCTAAATATGAATAATTTAGTTATCTTTCGGAATTATAAATACCCATTTAAGTTAAGATGTTGCAAATATCCTCTCAAGGTAACAATTACCTCCTTACCGAGGGTGCTGTTTGTAAAACATAAACAAATATCAAAAGGGTTTGTATAAAAATCAGATGAAAATCCCATTTATTCTAAATTTATATGGAGAAGACAAGTGCTAGATATCTATAGAAAAATAAAGAAAGGAGTTGCGGCTCATTTATAGGGACACATAAAGCACTTATTTAAATCCAAACTATTCTATAATTGAATGATAGCTTTTGAACATTGGGCCGCATATTTTTATATGGGCCTGTCGTATCATAAAAAACTAGAAAAAGGCGTTTGAGGGAGAAAGTAATTATATAATTTCAAGTGTTTGTTTGGGAGCATTTTTGGAGTGGAGCTCCACCAATGAGATGGGCTTTTCAATATTGACTTTGTAGGAGAGTGCTTGTAAGTATTGTTAAGTGTTTTGTTGAAAATGCTTCTTCAAAATGAACTTTTGGAGGAGTGACTTTTTCTACAAAGCCCATTTTAGAAATAACCGATAAATGTTTTACATTTCTTCCCCTAAATGGAGTTCAATACATAATAGTCTATTCCAAATAGGTTTCCAAACATTCTATAAGTCATCGAGGATATAAGTGAGAAGGATGGTCATATTATACGTTACGAAGTACGTGGCATAAGTATTTTTTTTCCCTTTAGTATTAAATGTTATTATCATGATGTATCTAAAATCATTGATTCTTACCCTTTTTTTATGTATAATAATCATATCAATTTGAGATTTTATTTCTTACTATTAAGCTTTTTGCGGAAAGTTATGTTTATGAGTTTTAGATTATTGTTATTATTTTTTAAAATTTTGTTTGCGTCTTACTTCTGTCAGGCGCACGTCACGCCTTGTGCCTAAGGTAGTAGGAGCCCTTTATTGCAGACCCGTGCAGCATGAGAGCCCGAAAAAGTTTATAATTGCCAACAGCTTCAGCCAAAGCGCCCTTTATCTCTGGAGTTGTTGTAAAGTAATCCGAAGCCATAACTTCATCTCATCTGTATAACCGAACAACGACTTGAACTTGGAGTTATATATAACCTTCCAGGTTATTTATTTAACCGTACAAGTTCATCTATCAAACCTTTTAATATTCTCCCTTCTCGTTTCAAACACGATTTGATTTCTTATAGCTCTGCCATGATTTTCAATTAATGATTCTTGTGTATACATATATAGCTATTAATGGAAGTTTATTAATTTTGTTGGTAGTAGTTATCCCATCATAGCTGGATGTCTCGAGATGTTACTATATCCATCTGCAGATACGTTTTTTGATTCTATTATTCTGAGTATCACTTAGTCTATTCATTGTCATTATCTTTCTTCAGTTTCACATTTATCCTCGTTTGACTTGCAGGAAGAAGAAGAAGAACCTAAATTCCAATGGCAATGAATTACACGATTTTCAAACTGGCCCAACTGAAGAACTTCAACAGGTTTTATTTATTATCATTTCCCTAAAATAATTTACAGGTATCATGCCCCTTTTGAGTGGCTACAACATAGATAAGTTTGAGAAGCTGAACCCTAAAATGATACAAAATGTCGATGACATGCTGGGGTATGACATTCCTGATCTTTTGAAGAATTTCCGTAATCTGAATGCGATTAGAAATGCCAATATTCTTTTGAGTGGAGGAGATTGAAGTCTTTTTCTCTGATCTTGAAATGTTGTATTTTTTCTTTTATTATAGTCGAAAGTTCCAGACTTTTCATTCCTGTGTAACGATTAATTTACCTAGTATAATCTATTCATTTTGGTTTCAGTGAGGATCGGAAGTAAAAACACGAGAAGTCCAAACCAGCTCTGCCCGGTGAGCATGATTGTTTTTGTAGCATGGGTCGGTTTTGGGCTTTGGAAATGGTGGCCCAAATCTTTTGGTCCGGCCCAGCCCAGCTTTTTCATACAGCCCGGTGGGTTTGGAGGTCGGGTGGGGGTGGCTATCAGAATGGGGAACAGCCAATTTTAAGATCAGCCTGGTCTGAGGTGGCAGAGGTAATTACCATTACAATTACAAGACTCATGCTAGTCGTTCTGGCCAATGCTCAAGCAGCGTCATGTTTTAATGTTCTTAATTGGGTTTTGTCATTTGGAAGTCTTGATTATGAATTAAGGACCCGTTTGGCGGTTCTTTTTGAACGGGGAGCTGATTTTTGTAGTTCACTGAATGGGGAAGTACAATTGGAGTAAAAATGAAAAAATTGTGAACTGCAATAGTTGAGTGAGCACTGAGCACGTCGATTTTGATCTTTTTCTACGGCCTCATTTTGAACTGCAGAAGATTGTGGTGATTTTATTGAAACATTGTTTGCCGCGTTGTATTTGATCTATGGCTAGGGCTGATATATGTAAAGTCTAAATGACATTTATTGGTTCTTAGCTTTGCTCGTGATTAATTATTTTATAGTTAAGTTTTTTTGTTCTTTTTTCTTTTCCCTGAATTACTCGTGTTCAGGAGTATATGATGACAATCCTATTATAATTCTGTACCTTTGTTTCCTCTCTTTTGTGGTTTGGCATGGTTTATATTGTTTGACGGTAAAAGTTAAATGTTTTGTGTGAAATCAGTAAATAATGCGATTGGAAACAAGTTTTTCCTCAAAAAATTTTTACTCGTTTCTCTCTCATCGATTCCTTCATCTAATTTGTCTCTCAATTACCATTAATTTTTCTATCAGACAAAAATTTTATTTTATTTCTCTCTCATCTTTCTACCATTATTAATTTCCACCAAAAAAAGTTATGTAGGTCCTATTTGAAATTTTATTTACCAAATAATTTTATATCCAATTAATTACTAAAAAATACAAATTATATTCAATCATTATCTTACCAAAAATTTTTATTTCTCTTTAAAAAAATTTATTTTCACTATTTTCCATTGAAATGAAACGAAAAATGAACGAAAGGAGATCCAATCGCATTCTAAACATACGATGTAAATAATGAAAATTGAGTCATTGTGATTTGTTTAATTTTATGCAGTGTTTTGTTATTTTGGGTTTTAGTTAAGATCTGAATAATGCAAATATCTTAAATGAAATATAAGTTCGATAAGCAGACCTGAAGAATAAATTTTAGAATAAATTGAATAATATGTATCTTATAAACTTAAAAACATCTTGCAAATTTTTAAATCTCATAAAAAGAGCATTTTAAAGAAGCTTAATCAAACATCCTCTTATGCTTGCGCATACAACATCTCATGCTTACGCGATATATATACATATACTAATTTGGATACCTAAGTTTAAGCGGGCATATCCAGTAAACATATAATAACAAAAAAAAAAAAAAAAAATCAAATCAATAAAATATTATGCGGTTTTAACACCGACTTTAACTACATAGTATGATTTCTTGATTATGCAATAAATGCACCATTAACTACACAAATCTGTCGTTAATGCAGAGTACCACCGAATTCAAATCATGTTTAGATGCTGTTGTCATTATAGTTAGTAAAAACATGATTTAGGCAGTCACTAATGACGGCTTCAATTAAGCAAGAATGTCAAAAAGAACATATTTTGTATATGGCGGCGGCGGGCATCTTATACCGTCAAAGGCGTCACCGTCAAGCCTCAAGTTAATTTGAAAGCCTAAATTTAAAAAGACGTTTTTAAATATTTTTATTATTTTATTTATTATATTGTTATATTAAATTTATAAAAAATATATTTAATAAATATATGTACATATTATTTTAATATAGTTAGCAAAATACTAATCGTCTATACTATATCAACGTACTATTCACGTTCTTATGTAAGGTGATCATACTTTTCAAATCATAAATTATATTTTTAATGTTTAAAATTGGCATTCTCGTTGTATACAATCTAATTGCTAAATGATTCAATGTTATGTTGTTTTCATATATTTTTTATTATTATCATATTATATTTTGGCAATTTTTTGGTATACTGATATATATCATTCCTGCTATCCTATGAGAGCCCAAGAAATCTTCCATCAATGTTTATTTTATATATATATATAAAAGCTTATTATATATTTCTAGAGATGTTGAATTCTTGTAATGCAATTTTAAAACTATATTGTGTTACCGTGTTGGTATAATTCAAGCTTCTTTCCGGCTGGGTTGTCAAAATGGCCATTTGCAATGATATCCGATTCAATTCATCAGCATAAAATGGAATAAAGCCATATACTTATTTTGCGCGTCAACTTATTGCATGCCAACCTGTTTAACCAGAAGAGGTCGGTTAATTATGAAAACGATATTTGAATTTAGTTTAGTTTATAATTTTCTTTTAATTATCTTCTAAAATCAAAATTTTCTAATTGACATTTGATTTTTATTTTATAGGTTACACCCATCATAGATTATTTGCAAAACGAGGTTAATTATAGAGGCAATTTACTGTTTTCCCTTTTTCTTTTCTTCTTTTCAAGAACGTGCTCTTTAAACGGTAGTGCTCAAAATGAGGACCATCACTAGAAGAAAAGTTTGATATATGATCTTCTAGTTTAAAAGTATCAATTTACATAGTGTATATGTCAAATTATTATTTATATAATATATAGGAGTATAAGATGAAACACTAAATAGTACTATATATGATCTTTATTGCTTTTCTCGCATTTATAATAATAATAATAATAATAATAATAAAGTAAAATAATTTAATGGCATTGCAGATAGTCTAGTTTTCAGTAAAACAACGTGAGACTTTTGTGCATGGAATCACAATGCTTAGGCAAATGCAAAATTAAACGGTTGGCTTCAAAGGGCTGCCAAAAAGAGCACGTGCTAATTTACAAAGAAAAGCTCTAACAAACAATCTTTGCCTAAAAGCAAATGTGAACTACTACAAGAAAAACTTTCTGCTATAATCTCATGCTGAAGGTAAATGAGTTTGGTTATGAAAAGACATTTAACCCCTTCTCCCGTCACTTCATTTTATTCCAGATAATGCTCCGTACCCGTACCAATTTACTTATTTTTCGCCTAAGTTCCATTTTCTGTTTCATATGATATTTCAATAGTTAACTAGAATGTCACGAGTTATCATCATCATCATTATTATTAAGCGTGAGATTCATCAGTTTTAGTGTTTTTTCCTTAAGAAAAAAGTGCAGGGTATTAGAAAGTAATTTTAATCCATTAATTTTTATGGTGTGAAAACTTGTTATAATGGCACAAATTGTCATGTTATAAAATTGATTCCTATCTTTTAGATTGTGAACTTTAAACCTGCACCAGAAATTATAAAACGGTCAAAATTAATCGATTATCCAAACATTAATTTGTGGCTGTTGATCTTCACCATTGATGCTTTTGTTAATCACCATTAGATATCATATCACGTTCTATAAGACAAGACCAGAAAATATGACTATAATTAATTATCTAAGAAATTTGATAACCCATAATTAGCATTTTATAATAGCAAGAATATTGAATGAAATAAAGTTGCAAGCTTACATTAAAATGTACACAAATAGCACCATATTTCGGTTTCAGTTAAAAATGATTTTTTTTTTTCCGTTTTAGTAACTAAATGTAAATAGCCCAAAATTTTCCATATATAACATAAGGGGTCTACAAAATAAAAGAATTCGTAAAGAATATATTCTTCAAGGATGAAACAAGAAACTATTGCTGCATGAACCACTATAAAACAACTACAACCAAGCCTAAATAAGATATATCAAGGCTCAAGTGGTAGAAAATATTTAGAAGGGAAAAAACACATCTTTCAGTTTAAGAAATTTGAAAAAAGAAAAGAAAAAATGGGAGCTAATGTTTCAAGTGTTTATGAAAACAGGGCAATGCCAACAATAACCAATGTATCACAGCCAGCCAAGAAAGGTCAGGTTATTGCATTTCACTCCTTATCAAAGTGGAAAACTCATTTCGAGGCATCCAAGCAAACTTCAAAACTTGTAAGTTTTATGAATATATTTTTCAAGCAGTGCAAAATCTCAATCTTTGACTCATTTTGTATGAAAGTTTTATATCAGGCTAATATGTGAATCTATTTGTGTTGAAGATCGTCATCGACTTCACAGCTTCTTGGTGTAAGCCTTGTCAGCACATGCAGCCTGCAATCACTGAGTTTGCTGAAAAATATACCGATGTTGAGTTCATAAAGATCGACGTAGATGAGTTGGATGTACGCTCTTTCTTCTTAAAAGTGATTGTCAGCTTTTACTGTTTTGAAATGCTAACTTCTGTTTCTGATTCTGCATTGCTAATCAGAATCTAAGTTAAAGAGAAAAGTGCTTTAAATTCACGACTATGCAAATAAAACATTTTTACAGCCGATATCATTTTCAATTTATTCAACTTTTAGCTTCTATCTGTAAACATTAATTACTATGCAATAAATCACTTTTTATTCCCTAGAAGCATATTTTTACATTAGTACTAATGATTTGGTAATGGGCCATATAAACAGGTTGTAGCACAAGAATTTGGGGTGCATGCAATGCCAACTTTCATACTGATAAAGAAAGGCAAAGAGGTTGACAAAGTTGTTGGGGCCAAAAAGGATGAGCTTCACAAGAAGATTGAGAAACACAGGTTCTAAGACAGATCAATAATGCATTTGATTATACCCCAAGTGGTCTCAGATACCCCTGAGTGGTGATCTTTCGCTTTACAACAGCGGCATCATCAGATAAATCGTCCCAAAAAAAAAAAAGCTTACCGACATCTTTAATAAGGACCAAAAATAAATTGTCGCGTTATTATGTAATCCGTATTTTTGTAATAAGAGAATCATAAGATATGTTATGCATGGTTTTGTTCCAATGCAGGTTCACTTGATTTAAAGCATCAAATTTTTCCAAGACATCAAATAAATATCCACAAAAACACACATACACAGAAGTATAATTATTATAATTTATTTATACACATCTTCAAACAACAACACAAAATTATTATAATTTACAGATTTCATATTGTAAAAAGTTTTGTTTGAGCTGCTAAGTTTGAGCCACATACTTGAGAAAGAGGGGGAAGAAAAAAGGGGGGAAAGGAAAATGGATTTCTGCTACTATGCACAATAATATATCTAGTCTGAGCAGGTTAAACTATATACACTTAATTGTACTTTCCATAACTAAGTTAAAAAACGAAATTAAAACCATTTCATTAAAGCCGAAACACTATTCGGTTGTTCTGCCCAAGACCCTTCTCAAATCGGACTTCTGTTCGGCACTAAGCCTCGAAGGGAACTTGATATCGAACTTAATCCTCAAGTTTCCATTTTTGCCCGGTTCTTTAGAAATCGGCATCCCTTCGTTCTCAATCACCATTTCTTGGCCCGGTTTGACGATATCCGATACCGTGAGAGGTATATCTCTCCCGTCCAAGGTAGTTATGTTGAGAGCCTTGCCCGTGAGAGCGTCCAATAACGAGATCTTCTGATGGACAATTAGATCATTGCCGTCCCTTCTAAAAATTGAATGTGGTTTCTCATCGACAACGAATATGAGATCCCCGGGGGCCGCATCGGGCTCGTGGTTACCTTTCTCAGGAAAAGTGATTTTCGTGCCTTTTTTCCAACCGGGCTTTATGTGGATAGACAAGACCTCCTCGACTGTGCCGGGCTTACTGCAAATAATGGTGTGCACATATTAGTTTAATAAAATAAAATTAAATATATAAAAAAAAGGCTATATTTCAATTTCTAAAGCAGAAAAATAAGTGGCTTTTTACTTGGTCTAAATCTCAAGGGTAGTATCTGCAGCTGATGTGGACAGTAGCGAATAATTTAAAAAAATAATAAGAAAAAGAAAAAAAGAACAGCATATCTAAGAAATTGACTTTATTTGTGTTTTGCTAACAACAAAAGTGTATCATAGCTGTAACCCTTGACTATATAGGATATGATTCACCACAAATACATTCAGATCATAAAGGAGACAGCATAAACACATACACACGCACACATTTCAAAAAGGTACCTACTGTGATGAAAACATCAGTAATTAACCACGTGATTCCAATAATTAAACAACGGTGATTGAAATTGGACAAAGCAGACTTTCTCAGTAAAAGTCAATTGAAAAAACTACCCATGAATTTTTATTTCTTCTTACATTTCTCCTTTCACAAGGGAAAAACATGTCAAAAACCTCCTCATATCTATAAATATATTACAGTTAGCCCTTAATTTTAACACTAAATCAAACCTCGCTGAGTTTTTTCGTAATTAGACCAAACCTCAATGGTTCATCATTATGTAATTATCCCGTGTAGTTTCAATTGTGGACAGTTATAAGGTATGTGGACAAGAATCTGGTTCAACTCTAAAGTTTCGATCAGAAAATATCAACAAGGTATAAAATTGTTTAGGCATTTGATAGATGAGTTTATGTATTAAAATACCATGTCCATAATACAGCATCCTGAGCGCATAGAAGCAATCTAATACGGCTCTTTTAGATTGTGCATAGATATACATAATTTTCACGTAAGTATCATTTTTGTAAAGTTTCTCGTTATCGATGGCTGTTCAATTTTGATATATCACTTTGCTCCAAACGGTTTTCAGATTTGTCCATTCAGTAGATCATCTCAAGTTAAACCCACACAATGAAAAATAATTGCTACACCTCCAAATATGCATCTAATAAAACCACTCCAAAATTATCATCCATCTGAAAAGTATGATCATCTTACAACAGAATTAGTGAGCACCAAATCTGCGAAAATTGAATCCACAATAATCATGGCATCGTAAAGCACACACAGTTAAAGGACATCATCATGAACATCAAGGGTAGGAGACAATTTCTAACATTATGATCGGCCCGGCCCCTGAACCAAAACTGAGCCCGAATTTCAATCCAAATTGCCACTCCTAATGAGCACAGATGATTACACACAAAAAGGATCCTATTCAATTCCAATCTCACACAAATTTAGTTCAACTTCCAATCACTCACAACTCAAATCCATCCATCCAAAAAATCAATTAAAAATAATAATAAAATAATAATAATAATAATAATAACAACAACAACAACAACAACAACAACAACAACAACAACAACAACAATAATAATAATAATAACAACAACAACAAGAATAATAATAATAATAATAATAATAACAACAACAACAACAACAACAACAACAACAACAACAACAACAACAATAATAATAATAAAGAAGTCATTAAACAAATCAGACTAAAAAAAATCAAACTTTCACATACCCAGATTCATCAAGCTCAATTCTCGATATCTTCATCTTCCTCTTCGACCCCTTGTACAACTCCTCCAAGCTACACGCCAGCTGGCTCTCCATCGGCGCCGCCTTCTTCAACCCACCGCCGCCGCCGCCATTTCTATTCTCCTTCACAAAATCAAACCCACCAAAAAACTCCTCGAAAACATCCTCCGCGCTCCTCGGACTAAACCTAAACCCCCTGGGCCCACCCCCAACATCCCTCTCCTTCGAAAGCAAACCGGCCTTCAACCCTTCTTCTCCATACAAATCGTAGATCTGCCTCTTTCCCGGATCGCTCAGCACATCGTACGCCTCGCTTATCTGCTTGAATTTCGCCTCCGCTTCCTCGGTGTTCACCGCATTCTTGTCCGGATGCCATTTCATAGCCAGCTTCTTATATGATTTCTTTACATCCTCTTCAGATGCATTTTTAGAAACTTTCAGAATGTTGTAGTAATCAACCCCCATTTTGAAATAAACCTAGATTTCCTCGAAGGAAAACAAAAACGGGGGAGTGCGAGTACGATGCTTTATATGAGTGGAGTGGGAGAGGGGTTTCTAGAGGGTTCTAGAAGGTTGGGTGGTGTGAGAGAGATGAAATGGGTGGGGGCGGTGGCCGGAGTTGGGGAAAGTCCGGATGCGCAGGCTAGCAGAGTGGCGGGTGTTGGGCTAAGGTACGCGTGAATGGCGATATTTTTTAAGGAGGTTGGTTAAAATGACGGGGGTGGGTGGGTGGGTGGGGGTTAGATACTTCAGATACACTTTGATTGGAAGAAAAAGAAAAGTGGTGATGATGAAGAATCAAATAAAGCCCGGAGGCGTGAAGTCCTAGGGCGTGTTTGGGAATGTTCTTTGTATAACTCGAAAATTTTATTTATTTATTTTTCCCATTTGAAATCTAAATATGACTCAAAATTGAGTAATACATTTAACCAACATATTTTGGTATTTCTCTGTTTTTGTTTTTCTTATTTGTATTATTGACCTCAAAATTAAGCCCAACAAAAGCGCAAATTTTCTTACTCTAACTCCAACGACAGAATCAAACTCTCTTTGTCTCACTTTTTAAATTAATTCTCTTTATTATTTTAAATTTCTTGGTAATTTATTAGGTGGACCAGGGTGCACCTTGCTAGGTGCACCCTGTTTTACGTAATAATATCTGATAGTTATACGTGATGATATATGACAGTTATACGTGATGATATATGATAGTTATACGTGATGATATGTGTCGAAAATTTAGAGTTTAGAGTTTACTTTTCCATTTTAGGGTTTAGTTTTACATTTTAGGGTTTAGTTTTTCATTTTTAGGGTTTAATATTTCATTTTAAAGTTTAATTTTTTATTTTTTTTAATTTAATTTCCCATTTTATTTCTATCATTCTGCCAGTTGTATGTGATGATATGTGTCAGTTATATGTGATGATATGCGATAGAAATTTAGGATTTAGAGTTTAATATTCAATTTTAGGCTTTAGTTTTTTGTTTTAGGGATTAATTTTCCATTTTTAGGGTTTAACCTTTTGTTTTAGGTTTATTTTTTTAATTTTAGGATTTTAAATCTTAGATTTAGAATTTCAATTACTTGTGATGATATATACCTATGATATGTGATGATATGTACCAGTTATATGTGATGATATGTATCAATTATATACGATGATAAATTAAATTACAGGTGCACCTTATAAGGTGCACCTAGGTCCATGGTATACTGTCCCAAATTTCTTGTCCTATTTTATTTTATAGAATTCTCTATTTATGTCACTTCTTAATTTGATTTTATTTCAAGCAGACTCCCTGTTAATAAACTTTTTATCATATAAAAAAAAAAAGAGTTTCTTATTTTAGGGAGAATCTTTAGAAAATCTAATTTTCATTGTTTTATCTCCTTAAAAAATAACCAAGGAATCATTATAGGAAAATTATTGGAGACAATCTTATATTCGGCTTCAAGTGCGTTTGACGCGATTCTTTCCGTTTATCGATGAATTTGGAGTTGAGGATTTCCAATATAATAATACCAAATTCATCTTATATATTTGCATACGATATATTTTAATGTATTTTAAATTTATAAGCTCGTATGTTAAATCATTTTTCTAGTAACGGTATTGAGTCATTTATAACACTTTTGTCATAATAATCCAAATGAATCTATCCAAATGCAAACGATCAGGGATTTCAAATAAAGAAAATATAGCATTAGTTAATTTGAATTCCAAATTAAACAACTATTTCAAGTTATTTTTTCCAACTTCCAAAATATTTAAAAATAAAATACGAAATCACGTAATTCAATTGAATTTCATGATTTCTTAGCAGCGGACACAATAATATGCAAATTATGTCGATAAAAAAAATGTTTTAAAACATATTAGACATTTTCTAGATGGTGAATTGAGATATAACGTTTAAATGATTTACGCTATACTAAGCGGATAAAATGCACAGTCAACCAAGAGACATTATTTAGGTACCAGACTGAGCCAACGCCCGGTAGAGTTTGAGTTAAATTTATGTCAATTTTTAATTGAGATAAAAATCATAATCAACCAAGTGTCATGGGGTCGGGCTTTGGGTCCGGCCAAAGCACCCGTTCGGCGCCGGCGCAACTAATCGGGCTAGTATTAGAGTGCGGCCTTGGTCGGCCGGCCAGCCCTTCGCCTTGTCCTCGCCCTTGAACGAGGCGAGGAGCAGACCCAAAAAGAGGGAGGCAGTATATACGAGTAAGAGGGGGACGATGACAAAGAGAAAACACGAAGACAATATTATTGTGCCCTCGGAACAACTATTCTTTTTTACGTGTATATTATTCTCATATACAATGGATCTTTAAGACCTCTCTGGATCTAGATGTTCAAGATCTTTTCTCTCTCGAGATGAAGGGAAGCACCCCTATTTATACTACTCAATGTGACTAAGGTTAGGGTTATGTTTCCCATTCTCCAAACCACGTCCCCTACCATACCTAGACAAGACACATACAAGGTAAAACTCTAATATATGTAACTATTACATTAGGAAAATAGATCCCCACGATTCTCTCTTCTTCCCTATGTAATTCGGAGTCCAAGTCGGCTGGGGCTCGACTTGGGGCCGTCGTTGCACTCGTCTTGTCTACTACTTCATGGGCCTGGCCCATAGCCACCGTGCTGCTCTGGTGCATGACCGCACTGCTTGTCCCGTGTGCCGGGCTCGGCATCTCCTTCTCGACCTTTGGACAAGTCGACTGCCTACATCACGCGTAGATGTGTCTCTCTCGGCAGTCTTCTTTATTGGTCGAGTCTATTCGACATCGGTGTTCCGATGCACATGTATGGTCCCGCCCCCTTCGGTAGTTCTGCCTATGAGTGTCTCGCCACGCTCAGGGAGAGGTGTCCGCTTGATTGGCTCATCACCTTGAGCCTCGTACTTACCCTAATATCAGCATGGCGCCCCGCGCCAAGCTTGCACATCGTTGCTACGCACATAGGACTCTCTGCATCGAGTCCTACATGCCGTGACATTCTCCCCCACCCAAGTCGCAGTCACCCACGACAAGGCCCCCTCCTACTCATGTCGTCGCCTTTAATCCTTATTGTCGCTGAAGATGACAAGGTGTCCCATATAGTTGCCTTCTTTGCTGCTCCTTAGTTCAGTTGGCTACGAACGTGCTTATCTTACGATGGTTTTGCAAGACCCAACAATAACTCTTCATCGATCGTCGTGCTACGCTTGTCCCGCTTAGGGCAAGCATCCTTCATATGGTTGGTAGCGCCACATGAATATGATGTCTTAGGGCCTCGTGCCCTCGATATAGGGCATGCACTCGCCCTCGACATAACCTTTTTTTGGTAGTAAGGTAGTGTCCGTCTCGACTCGATCGTAGCCCCTATCAGTTTGTTGCCGGTGAAGACCTAGCCCATACTTTGGTATTCGTGGCTGGTTTGTTTGAGAGGCCTCAAACAATCGTCCCTTGCATTAGTTCTTCGTAAGGGTCATCACTACCGTCATTTTAACCGCTCTGCTACTATGATTAGCTTTCCTAGTGCCTTGCTTAACCCAATATGGGCAAGCATACTTCCATTGGTCTGACAGGAATAGCAAGCAGGAATAACAAGCATTGGGTGTGAGACCCTTCGGCTTTGTATTCACCTTAACTAACCTGACAGTCGATTTGTTTAATCCACTCGTTGGAGTGACCAATGTACTGGAAATGTTGTTACTCTTGTCCCTAGGCATTGCCTCAACCCTCAATAGCACTGAGACACTAATGTCCCAAATCATGACCATCACTTGTACCGGCTCCCCCGACATTGAATCGATTATTTCCTCATGAACATGCTCTTCCCTTGCGAATGCACTGTTCACTCCTTGCGATGGTTTCACAATTGCTGGCACCTTAGCCCATTAGGTCTCACTTCCCCGAGTTCCTATTCGGTTATGCCCCACTTGACCCTAGTTGGGCAAGCAGCCTTCAAGTGGGTGGCTGACCCACATGAAGGGACCTTGGCAGTCTCCCCTAACATCGCCTCAATTCTTGACTTATATGAAAACGGCACCCATGTCACATGCGCCTCCACTGGGACTATGCCTGCCTCCTAGTTATCACACTTTTGTGGGCTTGAATAGGGTTTAAGACACCCCTGGGTCCCACGAGTTGGCATGGTTTTAACTTTGCGTTGTGGTCCATCGTTGGTCTACTAATGAGGGTCGCGACTCCTCTCCAGTGTCCCAAGACAACCATTGCCTATACCATTCTTACATCTACACTCTCGAGTGTGTTATCCATTAGCTCGATCACTAAGTCCAATGGTACCGTCAACTCCTTTCTTTTAAAGTTAGACACATGACCTACATCCTCCAGCACTGGAACTTGATATGTTCTCATCAAGGTGTTGACTACCGTCGAGTCAGTTCTCCCCTCCTTGATACTATTTCTACTGGTAGTAACGCCTCCTAGCAACACATGGATTTTCTCCAAGGTCACGGCCACCCCGCCGCAAGGACCTCCTGCTCCGTCTCTTGTTGCTAGACTCTTACCCAGAAAAAGGTAGCCCCTATCTATGTGGCCTATGAGTCCAGATGAATAACAAAAAGTTATCAAACAAGCTTGTCCCACACTTAGTGCCCCACTACGGCTGGATCCCCCACCAGACCTTTTGCCGCCTCCACGAATCTTGTCTATCGAGCTCATCTCTTCAAGCTCAGTGAACCGTGTCGCCTGCCGATTGATATCCGACACATCCCTTGTCTGCTGCTCCCCCATCCTGATCTAGGGCCCAAGGAGTTATCATACTTGAACTCAAAACTCTTGGCATTCGCCCACGAGTCCCCTGAGGTAGTGCTTTGTAACATCTCAGACATGTGTTCTTGCCACCATGGTGATGCCTCACCGATCAGGATGGACAACTAGCAGCTCGGGGTCGTTGTCCTCGATTCCAATGACACCAAAATATTATCCCATCTTACGTTATGAGTTAATCAATTATTGTCAAGGTTTCGACCTTATGTATAGCCCCATTCCTTGGTCTGGCGTGCAAGTTGGCAGCTTGCCACTTTGGCCAACTCGGTTCTGATACCAACTATCATGGGGTCAGGTTTTGGGCCCGGTGGAAGCACCCATTCGACGCCGGTGCAACCAATGGGCTACGTATTAGAATGCGGCCTTAGTCGGGTGGCCAGCCCGTCACCTTGCCCTCGCCCTTGAGCGAAGCCAGGAGCAAACCCAAATATAGGGAGGAAGGATATGGAGGAAGAGGGAGACGATGACAAAAAGAAAACACAAAGACACAATTGTTTTGCCCCAGGCTCAACTATTCTCGTTTATTCCCACCGTGTATGTTGTTCTCATATACAATGGGTCTCTAAGACCACTCTAGATCTAGATGTTCTAGATCTCTTCTCTCTCAATGTGTATACAATGAGGGAACCACCCTTATTTATACTACTCAATGTGGCTAGAGTTTGGGTTATCTTCCCCTTCTCCAAGCCACATCCCCTACCATACCTACACAAGTCTTATAATGCAAAACTCTAATTTAGGTAACTATTACATTAAGAAAATAGATACCCATGATTTATATCTTCTTTCCTAAGTAATTCAGAGTTCAAGTCAGTTGGGGCTCCACTTAGGCCCGCCGCTGCACTCGGCTTGTCCGCTACTTCATGGCCTGGCCCACAGTCGCCATGCAGCCTTGGTGCGTGACCGTACTGCTCGTCCCGTGTACCACATGGTCCTTTCGGGTGTGTCGGGCTCTGCATCACCCTCTTGACCTTTGAATAGGTTCGCTCCTTAAGTCCCGCATAGACACGTCCCTCTCGACAACCATCTTTGTTGGTCGAGTCTGTCCAGCATCGGCGCCTCGATGAGCATGGATGATCCCGTTCCCTTTGGTAGTCCCGCCTACAAGTTTCTCGCCACTCTCGGCGAAGTGTGCGCTTGATTGGCTCATCACCTCTAGCCTCGGACTTGACCCAACATCAGCCTCTTGCGCATCATGACTACGCACATAGAACTCTCTGCATTTAGTCCTAAATCACCGGTCGTGGCACAAGACTTATCACCTGAGCAATAGGACTAATCGCAATTAGACCATAATTGTTATAACAATATTAATACTAGATAAATCATATACCATGGTCCATGGGCTGTATTTATGCAAATATAAAATTCTAAATTTTGGATATGATGCGGACCAAAATGTCCATACATGGTATTATTTGTTGTATGAGGTTATTTGTGGTAAGCGACCTCGTTTTTAGGAGAGGGTGTGCCTCCTGGAAGATGGGCGAGCTGTATTGTGTTCTTGAGGTGTGAGCGAGCTGGTTTGTGTAGAGTAGCGACCTGTAGTATGGGGATGAGTTCTCATATAGGGTCGCGACCTCTTGTGGTTTGAGCTGTGTACTTGAGCTCGGTTATGGGCTTTATGAATATCAAGCCTGCGGGCTTAGTGTGAGTGGTTTATGGGGTCCCGACGAACTATATGGAAAGAATAATAGACCCAGGCCTATTTTGGTGATTTAATGAGAGGTTTATTATTTATGGGAACTTAACATATAGGAAGAATCCTAATTCTGAGACAGTTGTGGAATTATGGTAGGAGAAGGTAACCCTGGCTTGGAGGGCACTTCTCTTATCTCTATAAAAGGAGGAGCATACCTCTCATTATTCTAAGCTTATGATATCATAATTGCATCTTGTATGATTTGAGTGAAGGGATTGCGTATTGATTTCGTTTATTGACTTAAGCATCGGAGGGTCTTAACGGGTTGGGGTGTGGGGACTCCGACCCGTTCGAGGCGCTGTTGCAGGACCAGGAGGTCGCAAGGAAATTCGTGGAGGGCTTGGCAGGTCGCTGTGACGTGCTTGGAAGCAATTTCAGGTCGCTGATCTCTTTTGAGGTTAGTACCCCCTTTATTTGGTAGCCCAACTTTTTGGACTCATCAAATTGGCGCCATCTGTGGGAAAGAGGGATACCGAGTTCTTGAGCGAAAGACGTGAGGTACACAATTTTCGTAAGTCTAAAATCTGACTGCGCTATAAATTTAAAAAATTATTTTCTATCGTTTCAACCGTTGGATCGTGTTAAAATTTTTACAAAACCTCAAGGACATTTTGAATTAACGTTTTGAATGGTGGAGATCGGATTTTGAGGTCCTAGGAAATATATATAGATTTTCGAGTGAAGCAGATTTTATTTTCGGAAAATTCTGCGCAGCGTTTTTCAAAATACGATTGGGCATAATATAACCGTTGGATCAAGCCAAATATTGGATATGTTATTCTAAACATATTGAAGTTCAATTTGAAAGGTGGAGATTTGAATATGATTTCGGAAAAATTTATAAGGAATTTTATACAGAGCTGATTCTGTTTCACAAGAACTGTTTGTCTAGTTTCTTTTAAAAAATTAAATTATGCACAATCTAACTGATTGGATGAAGTTGAATTTTGGATATAATATGCACTATATATAGTGGTTAAATATGAATAGTGGTGGAGATAAGGTTTTGAAGATTTGTGGACACGAATAAAGGTTGTGATGCTTGCATTTTATTTATTGATCATATACTAACGGACTGAGTAAGGTCTATTTGTTGAGTTTGTATTAATGTTGGTTTTTGAGGGTTACTTTATGTGTTGCTTGAACCTTAACCTGAGAATGATCAACGCAAACAAACGCGGTGAGGTCACGTGTTCAAATATTCAAGGTCGATTTATTTTGGTGCTCAGAGTCTAAGACGATGAGGTCGCCCTTCACAAGTTATGATAAGTTTTCTCTCTTATATTTATCGAACTAGTTATTGCGCTCAAATTTATTGCATAAACCGAGACGGATGTTAGGTTTTATTTGTTACTTGTTGGTTCATCCGCGTTTGATTGGGGAACACTTGATTTTTTATGGGTCTCGATTAAATAGGATGGTGGATATAGGACGGAATAATTTGGGCGATGTTGGCTAATTTAATTAACATAACGGAACCTCTTACTTCAAAGAGATGTCAAAATTGTCTTATTTCAATAAAATTGGTATTGGTTCTATTTATTTCTGCACATAGAATATAAAAGTTCATCACGTGTCTGGTGACTAGTGTCATGTGTTCAGCGCCTTAAGCCTATGACTTAAGCTAGAATATGGTCTTCCTTTAATTATCATGTCCGGAAGTATGGATAGATGGTTATTTACATGTTTAACTTGAGAATATTTTATGAGATACATGTGCATAGTGGACAAAACATCGTGAGACGTGTTTCTTTTGAAGTCTTATTTGATAAAATTGTTTTGTTACTCTTGATTGGAAAGATATTAGGCATTGTGATAGAGTTGTATATACCATAATAACAAAAATCTACTATCTTAATTTGATTAATTGTGGTGGTCGTCCTACAAGTCTTTTGAGTAAACCTACATCGTGAGAGATTATTTTTATGATTCCAATAGGATTACGTAGATGGTAGTTATGGTTGGAAATTTTTGTTTGAGGATCAAGTCTAGTCATGAACATAGGAAATTGATATTTAACTTGAGGATGTTATTTATTTTAAATCGACATGTATGCTAGGTGGCATTTTTAATTGTCGATTGGAGAATGGATTATGAAGGGCTTGTTATTTAGTTTTGATAGTATTATATGGAGGACGTATGAGTAGATGATTTTGAAACATCTTTGTCTTATTCCGAAAAAGATGCATGTATTAACATAAATCAGGGATCATGTTTATGTGATATGCGTATGGCTTATTTAACATGGATTGTTTGGTTTAATGGATTTGTATGGAGATTATTGTCATGGTATATGGTTTGTGTTAATTTTGGTTTTCGAGGGCTGCCCTATGTGTTACCTTGAGTTTAACTCGGGATCGGGCAATTCAAACAAACGCGATGAGGTCGCGTGTCCATATATTCAGGGATGATCCATTTTGTTGCTCAAAATCTAAGGTGATGAGGTAGTGCATCAACAAAACACAACGAAATCATCAAAAATCGAGATAAGTATTTATTTTATTTTAGATGTGTTTAAATGAGGATGATATGGTTTGGTTGATTGATGTGGTTGTCATATGGGATACTTGTTTATGAACTTGATTTACATGGGGATAGACTTATGGTTCATTTAATTTAATAGAGATAAACGTATGGTTTATGTAATTATATAAAATATTAATTATCCATAGGGTTGGATAGATTTGGTTTTGAAATTCTTTCATGGTTTTGATAGAATGAATGATGGGATATTAATCATGCGTGGAGAATGCTAATTGGATTTATGTGGTTTTATTTTGTGGGGATATGCATGTGTGATGTAACATTTGGTTGATGAGGACTTATTTTGATTCTATGTGGTTATGAACACACTAAGAGTTGCTCATCTTTTCAAATTCCCGTATGAAGATACTGCACTGCCACACTTCAGTAAAATGGTCATAACTCACTGTTGGATTATCAGTTTTAAGATCCGATTTTTGAATTGGAAACTAGACTCGTAGGGTTTTCCAGTGGTATGTTATTTGGTTTTTAATTAATTACCAATTAAAGCAGTTTAATCTTCAAAGTTGGAATACATGCTGAGAACTTCGTGTTAGTTTTGTTTGATCCTATATGGTTTGATAGTGATATGATATTTATGGTTGTGGGAAAAGGGAATATTTGATTTGAAAGATGTTTGATTAACATGCTATTGGTGCGAGTAAGGTTGCGATATTCAGATGATAATCTTTATGATTATGCTAACGGATTTGGGTGCATGGCCTGTTTAGCTCGTATTCGTATTAACTTAGGTTAATTTGTGGGTTTCCCGACATGTAACTCGTAGATGAGTACACCAATGTGGAGAGGTCTCCCATATTCAAGATCATGTACCAGGCCGGTTAATGAGGGGAGCTTATATACTTAAGGATACGAGTGAAAAAGTCTTGCCTCGAAGCTGGAACGTGTGTCACTTGAAAAAATATTATGCGTAAAGATTGTGTTTTTGTGGTCTGGGAGAAGGTAACTTTATGGCCGAAAGGCACTTCTCCCGATCCAAGCGAGCTTGTGGGAAGCTGTGATTGTGGTACGTTGTATTTTTGTGGTCCGGGAGAAGGTAACTTTATGGCCGGAAGGCACTTCTCCCGATCCAGGCGAGCTTGTGGAAAGCTGTGATTGTGGTACGTTGTGTTTTTGTGGTACGGGAGAAGGTAACTTTATGGCTGGAAGGCACTTCTCCCGATCCAGACGAGCTTGTGGGAGGTTGTGATTGTGGTACGTTGTGTTTTTGTGGTCCGGGAGAAGGTAACTTTATGGCCGGAAGGCACTTCTCCCGATCCAGGCGAGCTTGTGGGAAGCTGTGATTGTGGTACGTTGTGTTTTTGTGGTCCGGGAGAAGGTAACTTTATGGCCGGAAGGCACTTCTCCCGATCCAGGCGAGCTTGTGGGAAGCTGTGATTGTGGTACGTTGTGTTTTTGTGGTCCGGGAGAAGGTAACTTTATGGCCGGAAGGCACTTCTCCCGATCCAGGCGAGCTTGTGGGAAGCTGTGATTGTGGTACGTTGTGTTTTTGTGGTCCGGGAGAAGGTAACTTTAGGGCCGGAAGGCACTTCTCCCGATCCAGACGAGCTTGTGGGAAGCTGTGATTGTGGTACATTGTGTTTTTGTGGTCCGGGAGAAGGTAACTTTAAGGACGGAAGGCACTTCTCCCGATCCAGGCGAGCTTGTGGAAAGTTTGTGTTTGTGACAAGTGTGGTGTTTTTGCAGCGGGAGAAGGTAACTCTGAATCAGAGGGCACTTCTCCCGCGTGTTGTTTGAGAAACTGAATAATATAATAAAGTTTTGCGAGCTGTTGTGTTATTGTAGCGGGAGGAGTTATCTCTTGTTCGGAGTGTGCTTCTCCCGCACAAGAGTTGGTTGTGATGGGAAAGTGCGTCTTGCGAGTTGTTAGAGCGGGAGAAGCTATCTCTTGGTCGGAGTGTGCTTCTCCCGCATAAAGTTTGTATTTTGAGAAATATAATAAATGAAGTTTCTATAGTTGAATGGTTGAGATGTTTGAATTACATGTTTTGATTGAATAATTGTTTTGTGCGAGCTAATATGTTTTATGTGCGAGCTGATTTTAGTTCTATTGGACTGTGTATAAGTCATGGTTTGACTATTCTTTCGAATCCCATGGTCTTATGAGAGTATGAAGTATGAGTGTGGTTGATTACGAATTCGTGCGACCTATGTGTGAGTTGGGTTTATTTGGCTAATATGGGTTAGCAAGTTTATTTGGTTGATTCAAGTTTATTTGGTTGATTCAAGTTTATTTGGTTTAGTTTATTTGATATGTATTACTTGATTGATTTGGTTTGGCTTGATTATTTGGTTAGCATATGGGGGACTTGCTTGTTTATTTGGCATTTACTTTAACATGTTTGAAATACTTGGTTGCATTAACTTAGGAGACTGAGTGGGTTTCTTGGTCATATGTGGTTCGATTTGATATACCAACCTGTATCAGTTTGGCGATTGTTTTTGTGGAACGGGCTGATACTTTTAGGTCAGCGATGATTTTTGGGTGCGATGGTTTTCTGATCGACCTATTTTAGGTCGATGATATCTTTATAATTTATGGTTTTATGGGTTTCTGTGCCTTTATGGTTAATGCAATCTTGGGCCTTGAGGGGCTATTATGAATTATGATGTGGGGTCTTGGCGAGATAATGAAATGGTTATTGTTATAAGGCGATGTTTAAGTAATGATTATATTTTGTGGGATGGAATGAATTTTTGATCGACCTGTTTTAGGTCGAGTAAATGACTTATGGTGTTCTGAATTTTCATAAGCATATGATTGTATTTTCTTGTATTATTATACTCGGTTATAACTTCAGGCTGCGGAGGGAAGGCTGTATGGTTTTAGGTCATCAGGTATGGGTCTGGGGACTTGTAGGTATGTCTTCTCAGACGATGAACGAGCTCAGCGAGCTGATCTTTTGGAGGTCGCGGTTTTATGTGTTGTGTGGTTTAGGCCATCATATATACAATTGGGGACTTGGTCTGGGGACTTGCAGATCGTCCCTCGCGACGTGATCATGCTATCTTAAAAAGAAGCGAGTTCGGTAAGCTGAACTTTTGCAGATTGCAAGTATACTTGCCAATTCACAATAGGATAATTTGTATTATAGCTTGGTTTGTAGGACTGTGTGATCCTGAAATATGGTTTGGTAAGGGGGAATGGTGATTTACTTATGTGTTTTTGTTTTATTGATTGTTTTTAAGTGGTTGTGCTTTTGTGATTCTGTTTTTATATGTCCTACCTGATTTCATACCTTAATCAGCTAGAATATGGGGGATAGCTGATGCGGACCAAAATGTCCATACGTGGTATTATTTGTTGTATGAGGTTATTTGTGGTAAGCGACCTCGTTTTTAGGAGAGGGTGTGTCTCCTATAAGATGGGCGAGCTGTATTGTGTTCTTGAGGTGTGAGCGAGCTGGTTTGTGTAGAGTAGCGACCTGTAGTATGGGGATGAGTTCTCATATAGGGTCGCGACCTCTTGTGGTTTGAGCTGTGTACTTGAGCTCGGTTATGGACTTTGTGAATATCAAGCCTGCGGGCTTAGTGTGAGTGGTTTATGGGGTCCCGACAGACTATATGGAAAGAATAACAGGCCCATGCCTATTTTGGTGATTTAATGAGAGGTTTATTATTTATCGGAACTTAACATATAGGAAGAATCTTAATTTTGAGACAGTTGTGGAATTATGGTAGGAGAAGGTAACCCTGACTTGGAGGCACTTTTCTTATCTTTATAAAAGGAGGAGCATACCTCTCATTATTCTAAGTCTATGATATCATAATTGCATCTTGTATGATTTGAGTGAAGGGATTGCATATTGATTTCGTTTATTAACTTAATGATCGGAGGGTCTTAACGGGTTGGGGGGTGGGGACTCCGACCCATTCGAGGCGCTGTTTTGCAGGACCAGGAGGTCGCCAGGAAATTCGTGGAGGGCTTTACAGGTCGCTGTGACATGCTTTGAAGCAATTTCAGATCGATGATCTATTTTGAGATTAGTACCCTTTTTATTTGGTAGCCCAACTTTTTGAACTCATCAGGATATATTAATTCAAAGTATATTACTACCACCCTAGGAACATCTCCAATAGTGTATGTCAATTGTTAGACATATTGCAAGGAGAAAATAAAAATAAAAAATCCATCTCCAATAAATGATTTGCACCGTGAATTATGTCTAAACTTCATTTTACATTTAGAAGTAGTGTTAGACATTCCATACCACCTAAAATATTTTATTCTATTGATGATCTAAATAGTAGAGATATCTGAATATCTATGTTTATAAATAAATTATAATTTTACAGATAAATATTTCCCAGATAAGAGAGAATATATATCGTGACTTTGTTTCTGGTGGCAGGCATGTAACAGAGTCCAAGATTTTTTTAATTATTGTTTTTTTTTTTTAAAGGTAGTAGAGAGGAGCGGACGTGCGGGCGCGCAAAGGGTGGGAAAAGCTCGGCATTTTTTTTGCGGTTAAAATATCCCAAAAAAAATAAAGAGAGAGAGAGAGAGAAAATTCTCTTGTTTGGCGTCGGTTGGTTGGGGTGGCGATTTTGGCGACTGGGACGATTCATACGACGCCGTCCCCCCGTCTACGAAACTACGTCGTTTTTTGTCGCGTTTGGATGGGTCTTAGGCTGGGGGATAGATCAAAGAGGATAGCGTTGGGCCCTATCTGAATAGTATTACTCACCTAACTATCTTGCGTGGGCCCGATATAGTAATATTGGTTCCACTAGAGGTTAAGCGTGGGGGCCCGTTGGAGACTTGGAAGGTTTTGGCGAGTTAACTGTTAATGGTTTGGTACCACATGAAATTATGATTTTTTTTCTAAGAGATTTTCTCCAGGCCCATGTGATGATTCACTTCAGTGCTGTGCTTATTTAATAATTTTGTCGACATTATTATGAGCCATGTTACATAGCGTCGAACATTATTATGGTTCCTTGGAGTAAAAACATTTGGCAAAGGGTTTTCGCATTTATTTATCTCAATCACTTCTTATTTTGATTTTTGATGTCACTCTTATCACATGCATGACAAATATGTTTGGTTGTGTATTTCTCGATCAATTTCAAATTATATTTAGTGGGCAAAATAATAAACTAGCTTTCAGTATTGGGCTCAATAACTGAAATTCAACATATTAACACAATTTGAAATTGACAAAAGAAATGTAAAATAAGATAATAAAATCCTGATTAATTGTTATTTCATATCTGTATCAAGCCCAATTGTTTGTAGAGGCCTGTTAAGCTAAATAAGCCCAAAAACTATTGGGCCTGTTACATGCTGGCAGTTATAGTCGTTATACTTTTCGGAAATGAATCTGAAAGAATGGCCACCGTTTTAGTCACTGCACCACCGCCGGAGCTTTCCACCGCCACGCGCCACCACCATAACCGCATCTTCCAAATCTTAACTCAGTCCGACGCCGTTTCGGTCCCTCACCTCAAACAAATACACGCGCAAATCCTCCGCACAGCTCACCACAGTCCAGATAGCACTTTCTCTCTCTACAGCAGGCTCCTTCATTTCTCCTCCTTACAAGACCTAATCTACACTTCAAATCTCTTCAATCAAATCCCAAACCCCAACACCTTCATTTACAACACTCTCATTCGATCCTACGCTCACAGCAGAGAAAATAAGAAACAAGCCTTCGTACTTTTCCGAGAGTTGCTGAAACAAGAGGGTTTGTTTCCAGATAAGCACACGTTCCCATTCGTGCTCAAAGCTTGTGCTTACTTATTCGCTTCGATTGAAGGTAAACAAGCTCACGCCCACATTCTGAAACGTGGGTTCGCCTCCGATGTTTATGTGAACAACAGTTTGATTCATTTCTACGCCTCGTGCGGGCATTCTGAGAGTGCAATGAAAGTGTTCGATAAAATGCCTGAGAGAAGCTCAGTCTCGTGGAACGCGATTATCGATGCACTCGTGCAGATGGGTGATTTTGACCAAGCGTTGAGAATGTTTGTGGAGATGAAGCGGTCGTTCGAGCCGGACGGGTACACGATGCAGAGCGTGATCGCCGCTTGTGCCGGTTTAGGGGCGTTGTCTATTGGTATGTGGGCCCATGCGTATATTTTGAGAAATTGTGAAATTAATGATAAATTTGACGTTCTGGTTAAGAATTCTTTGATAGAAATGTATTGCAAATGCGGGTCGTTGAGAATGGGTCGACAAGTTTTTCAGGGAATGAGTCGACGGGATGTCAATTCTTGGAACACTATGATTTTAGGGCTAGCGGTTCATGGAGAGGCCGAGGGTGTATTTGAACATTTTGACCAAATGGTCAACGGAGAAAAAATACCGCCTAATTCAATCACGTTCGTCGGTATATTGAGCGCTTGCAATCACAGAGGTTTGGTCGACGAGGGTCGTAAATACTTTAACATAATGATGAATGAGTACAAAATCGATCCGGTTTTGCAGCACTATGGATGCTTAATCGACCTTCTCGCGCGCAACGGTCAAATTAACGAAGCCCTTGATATAATATCGAAAATGCCCTTGAAGCCTGACGACGTGATTTGGAGAAGCCTTCTGGATGCAACTTGCACGAAAATTGAGTTCTTGGACTTTAGTAAAAAAATGGCGAATTATCTAATCGCGGGCCAAGAAAGTGCAACGAGTGGAGATTATGTACTTCTTTCGAAAATATACGCATCCGCCTATCGATGGGACGAAGTTGGATTAATTCGGAAATTGATGACAATTAAGGGCGTTAGTAAAGAACCCGGTTGTAGCTCCGTCGAAATCGATGGGTTTGTGCATGAATTTTTCGCAGGGGACACGACTCATCCGCGGACCAAAGAGGTTTACGAGTTTTTGGATGTGATTGAAGAAAGAATAAAGTCGGCGGGGTATGTTCGGGACTTTTCACAAGCACCTTTGGTCGATGAAACCGAGGACAGTAAGGGGAATTCGCTTAAACTTCACAGTGAGAGATTGGCAATTGCCTTTGGGCTGTTGAATTCGGAACGAGGAGGGGCGATTCGGGTATTTAAGAATCTGCGTGTTTGTAAGGATTGTCATAATTTTACGAAATTTGTGTCTAAAGTTTTTGGTGTCGAGATTGTTATGAGAGATCGCCTTCGGTTCCATTGTTTTAGAAATGGTTTGTGTTCTTGTATGGATTTCTGGTAAAAGGTTGGGTGAGTTTGATGTTATCATTAGCATTATTTGGTTCTATGTTTGTCAACTATTGTTTCAGATTTTAATATAGAATCATGAACCTTAACCCTAGTAGTCGATGTTCATCTTATTCTTAGGTAAGGAAAATAAAGGTTAGTTACAAGAACTACCATAAGGTTTTGTCTAATTGCAAACAATATGCAGTAAAATCATTATAAATTAATAGTCTTGGAACCGCTAAACTTTATTAATTTAGCGAGAATACAAATAATCAGGATATAAATTTAACATATTACTCCTTAAGTTTGGACCGACAAAAAATATTATTCTAATTAAAGAAAATAGGAGACAAATACAATGATTTTTCTACATAAAAAATGTGAGAAAACAGAGCAGAGCAGAAGAATAAAGAATGAGGCAAACTTCAAGAAGCTAACAAGTAAAATATAACAGCTTATTAACTTCAACACTTGATAAGTATATTCACATCACTTGTGCATTTACGTTTCCTTTGAGGCTAAAAACATTGCAAACTCAATCAATAACCAAAGCAAGCGAGCTTAGGTATGAGACCGACACAAGAGGTACAAAAAACTACGCATCGTTCAGTAGTAATTCAGCAAAATTGTTGAGATTTCCGATTTCCTCCTAAACCGACAACATTCCCGTGTTCTCCTAATCACGCTGTGATGACGGTGGGACCACGACGACGTGCATGGTCGCGTTGTTGGGAGGGAGCTGCAAACGGAGAGGGTAAAGTTTCCCGTTCAACGGACTTCGCGCGCACACGGTTACACCGTCGAGACCTAACTCCTCCTCCAGCCTCAAAGTCAACTCGTTGACTTCGTTGCCCTTGAATGTAGTGCAGAGCTCCTCGAATCCCTCATCGATTTGCCCATTTTCGTCGGCTATGTGGAAGTAAATTAGCCTTCCGTCACTGCCCTTTGGAGGCGAGTTAACGTAATAATCGTTTGACTGCACAAAATATACCAAAATCATACGGGTAAGTATAAATACACCAATAGTAACTACATAAGAAGTTTGCAACCTCATAATTAAGTTTAAAAAAAAATCTTTTAAGAAAAATTATAAAATGACACCACACCGTTTTTATTTTATTTTTTTATTTCAAGGGTGGTTTTTTTGTTTTTTTTTTCTGTAGCAAAATCGATATAGTTCGTCTCCAAATTCTCCAACAGTCCAGCCTTTTGAATATTCAAGTAACTTTACCTAATCCGAATAATACGCGTCGAATATAAACGCAAAATTACTTTTACAAAATACTAAACAAATAAAACAAAGGTCAATTTAAAATTAATTACCTCCTGTCTGGAAAAGCTAGCCGGTGCCGGAGAATAACCACCACCACCAGAAACATCATTTGTCGTCTCCGGCGCTAAAACCTCCTCCCTCCCCACCACAAACGTTGCCGGCGCCGCCGGCAGAATCTCCACCACGTGCACCTCCCACAGGACCCACTCCTTGGTCGCCGTCCGATGTGGCACATCTTGCGTCACCGAGTTCCTCCACGGCGGCAAGCCGCCGTTGGCCCTGAGGAACCGGACGTACCTTGTCTTGAGCTTAACGGCGCCGTTTTCCCAGACGGCTCCCACTCGACCGAGCTGTCGAGGCGCTTCGGCAGAGTCTGCAGAACCTTCCGGCCCGTCATCCCCAGCAGGAACGGCTGGTTCGACGCCGTTAAGTACTTCCGTAAGCAGCTTTTCAGGCGGAATGATGTTTGACCGAGTTCTCGACGAACTCGAACGGCCCATTTAGCGTCCCCGGACGACCCGTTCCGGTCCTGGGTCACCGACTCCTCGTCCTCATCGGCGATTAAGTACTTGTCGTGAGTTGCTTTTCAGGCGGACGGGTTTGGCCTTCTGGAATAGATCCATGTATGTTGTTCTCGGGATTGAGATCGGAGGGCTCTGTGTAGAGGAATTTGAAAATGATTTGATTATTACTAATTATTTTCCATCGAGATTTAACAATTTGGATCGATTTGGGTATATTTATAACGAGAATATAATAATTAATAGGAAGTTTTTAGTAGTAAATCGTGGACTGGCGCCAGCTGTGACTTAATGGTTACGTAGGAAGATTGTCGAAAACGCGGTCATGGCTAAGACGTGTTTGAAATTTTCACGTGGGTAAAACGGGTAAAGATAAGTGCTCTTTGATCAAAAGTGCTGATTGTAAATTGTTACTTATACATATATTAATTCAGATTTAACAACATGAGAAAAAATAAATTGAGAAAAATTTGTATGAATGAGATGTTGAAGGAGAAGTACGATGAATATAAGACTTATAAGTAGATAAGTATGACGTGAATTTGTAGCACACCAAATTGGACCGAATGTTTGAAAGCATCAAGTTTGTAGGATAGTCAGGTGGTCCTTGGATACTAGGAAAGCTAGTCTGGTCAAAGTGAGATTTTGGGGTAATAAGAGCAAAATGTTGAAAAGAATTCCAACTTTGGTTTGCAGATAAGCCTTGGGACTGCTTCTTCGACTTCAAAGTCCATAAACTAAAGCAGAAGCACAAATCTTAATTACACATTAATTGCTTCTCAATTTTGATTCAATAAAGTATAATATGAAGCATGAACCACATTTACAAATACTCAAATGTGACATTTTTTAAGCATGCTGTTTTGTCAAATTTAGAACCAAGTCACTATTGAGAAGAGTAGGTAAATTAGCTTCAAATTTCAAAATTAGATTACTTGGCGCCATTAATTTCACTAGAAAACACACACTGAAAAAAAGAAAGAGATGGTCCTTTTCCTTGCCTCGAATATATTAAAGAAAAATAGAAAATTCAAAGAGGAGCGGACCTTGTTTGACCTTTCTGACCTAACTTGGATTCACTAATAAATACATGCTACTATATTATAGCTCCCAAATGGCACCGAGCCCATTAATTAAAACAAAACCTTTTAAAATGTTCGATGTGTATAAGTATTATACGAAGTCATATAATCATATAATATTTAACGGTAAAATATTTTTAAGTCCTTTTTGAGTGTATATTATTAATTGGTTGAACTAGTTATATATATTATTTGTCTAATATAATTTACTTGTTGGTGTGATTTTATGCAGGAATTATGTGACTATCATTGTTGTCAAAAGTTAATTTTCCATCACCTAATTGGTTAAGTCAGCGTGGAGCCCTCCGAAATAATTAATTAATATTTTCAGGTCAATGAACTTCACACCGATTTGGCCAATCAAATAGTGCCAAATCTACATTTAGCACCACCTTATAACGCCGCCGTAGAGGTGATTTAGGATCTAATGTCGATATATATATATATTAATTTCATTTTATTATTATTTTTTAAGATGATTCACATTTTTGGAAATCCATATTTGATTACAATTTGGAAGTGAGAGATATAAAAACAATGTTTCATTTGTGTTTTGAGGGAATATGTACAAACTAAGTTATAAGACCATCTCTGTAGAGAAGCAAAATTCTTAGGGGAGAAAATCTCAAACCAACGGCAAAATGGGGAAAGGATATTGTAATTAATTTAATGTTCTATCAATTTATACTAAAAATTAATTCAGGTATATGTGATGGGAATTTAAAGTACTATGGTTTGTAATTTTATAATAACAAATCAAAGTACTATAAGATTTAAAATAATACACATATTGTTATAAGATTACATGAAAATACATTTATTATAAATTGTTGAAACATAAAATTACAAATAACACATAAAAAAAAATACCAAAATAGATCAAATTATGTAAAACAACTAAACATAAAACTATTGAATATAGAAACAAAATAGATAAATTATTATTTAAAAAATATCTCCAATATCATTATAAATTGGAAGTTATTATTTTGGATTAATTTAATTAAATTTTATATATCATGGAAAGAATATTATAAAAAACAATGGAATATTCATACAATGATTAATAATAGGTGTTTAATAGAATATTATGAAATATTCCCTTTCAATTGCCAGAATTTAATAAAATATAAGAGAGACATAAGAATATTATAGCTAGTAAATGATTGGTCGGGGCCAAGACATACATCGAGTCGGCCCAAAACGCTTATTGGGTCACTATTTTTTGGCCCTACTCAACCCAACAAAGACCTTCATGTGTATTTTTGGACAGGCTTGTCAGGTTTGGGTTGTTTGGGTCGGATCAAAGTGTGTTCGATTGAATAATATGAACCATAATTACCCAAGGCAAAACTATTAATACTAATTAACCGGTTCAATTAGAGAGGATTTTTGAAAACGCACGCACCTTAATCATGGACAACCTGGGCGAGAACGGGTCCAAGCCGGAGAAACCCGACTGCAGAGAAATGGGCGACCCGAACCCGAATTCGAACTCCAAACTCGAAATCTCATTCGCAACCGAAGAGTAGCTCGAGAACAGAGTCAGGTTATTACATTCCGCCACCTCCACGTCCCACACCACCCAATCGCGCGTGGCGGCGGCGCGTGGCCTGTCGTGCGTCACCGTATTCCTCCACGGCGGCGTCCCGCCGTTGGCCCTCAGGTACGCCCCACCGTAAGATCTCAGTTTCACCTGAAACCCGTCTCTGATCGGCTGCCAATCGATCTTATAATCTTTTCTGTGCGTTTGGAGTATTTTGCGGCCCGTCACGCCGCCGAGCAGAGAGGGCTCGTCGGAGGCGGCGAGGTAGCGGTTGTGGCAGCTTTTCAGGCGGACGATGTGGCTGTCACCGTCGACGAGCTCCACCAGCCACCGGGATTTCCTGGCGGGGCCGCGGCTTGCTCTGCCGTATCGTGATCTGGTTGTCGTCGGCGACTAAGTACTTGTTTAAGTGGCTTTTTAGCCTGACGGCTTTTGTTTTCGTGAAAAACTCCATTAACAAACAATTTTTTTTAATGATTTTTTTAAAAAAATTATTTACTTATTTATTTGTGTGTATAGTGAAAGTAGAAGGAAATCAGGAAATGGTTAAAAACTATTGACGGATGCAAGAATGTAATTACAATTTATTATTGTTATTATTATTTTTCTTTTTGGCTTTTTGTGATTTTTATTACAGTTTGAGATTTGAGATTATATATAGATAATAATATTAATGAAAAAGACAAGCCAAATGGTGGATTAAGTTGGAGTGTGAATGGACTTAATTGAAGATAATATTGTGAACGCCTTTGGCGTGGTGGTATTTCTTTAAAAGTTAAAAGATACAAATATTGGGTAAGAAATTGTACTTATTATAGAGATGTGGGCATCGAATTACAATGGGCTTACCTAATAAAATTATATAATGCTTTATAAGGACTTTGACAGTAATAACTTGAAGAATTATAGGGATAATTACGAAAATTATCCATGAGATTTAGACTAGTTATAAAAAGAAATCCAATGATTTTATAAAATTATAAATATCCTATTAAAATATTCCATCTTATGCAATTTGTCAAAGATAAATTTAATTTGTAATTTTGAAAAGATTGTTGGATTTATTGTAATTCGGCGAAACTTGCAGATAATTTGTAATTAACCATAAGTTTTTATGTAGTATTATTCATACATATGCATGATTATGAAATATTCCGATAATTGACGAGGTGGTTGGGCCGTGGGGAAGAAAATGCAAAACACTTGCAAATAAGGTGATTTCAAAGTCAATGATTACAAGCATATTTTGTATCATCGGATCATATTTTCTCACCGCATTTAAGGTGATCTGATCTATAATCAATAGATGAATACAAAATTGGATTTCCTTTTGTCTTTCATTTATCTTATTTCTCTCATAACATCTCGAATTTCCCTTTTTTTTCCCACCACGCGATGTTTATAAAATAATTCATTATCATATTTCTGTGGGCAAATCAAAAAAATATATTGTAATTTACCGATAATTGATTGGTTTAATTTGTGGAAGAAGATTTTTTTTTTATCATGTCAGTAATTAGAATTAAAAAAAATAAATTTCATCTTTATAGCAACCAATCCCACATGATGACTTTAGGTGAATAAACATAAATGCCTCACCATTTTAAGTGGCAATCAATTACTAAGTAATTGGACCTTATGACCGGATATAGAACAATTTCAGATTTTATATTTAATTATTGCTCTCTCAAATAAAGAATGACACTGACATAACTATTAAAATATAAATTATTTATATTTTCACTTAATTTGGAAAGCTAGAGATAATTATATTAAATGTGATTACTCAAAAAAGGCTAATGGAATAACCAACAATGAATTTCTAAATTATTAAATGCCAAATTAGTTTTATCTTTTGATTTGGTCCTCGTTTAGTGTGATTGCCACTATCATTTTACCACATTCCACACATAAAGAAAGTTAAGAACACTCGTGCAATCAAATGTAAATGAGGCAATCATTTCCTAATGGAAAGAAGCAAAGTGCTCATTTGTCAATCAAAAGGTCCACTATTTGATTTGAACTTAACTTGAAAATGTTAAATTACTTTATCAAGTATATTGCTATTTCTCTATATAATTTAAATACTAGTCAATTATCTCATTGCATCATTTTATTAATTTCGCAAAGTCCACACAAAACTTTAATTCTTTATTACTTTTATCCTCAAGATATGTTTATGTAATTATCTGAGAAAGTAACTGCTACTATTTATGGTCAAAGACAAATAATATTTGACTTAAAAGAACATCTTCAATACTTTATGTTATAAATAATACATCCTTTAATACATAATGTCAGTGATGAAATGAAAAAAAAAAATTATTTCAAAGTTTCCAGTATTACGGGTTGATTTCGAAAAGGATATTAAACAGAATGAAATAGAAACAAAATTAGAAATTGATGTTTCACTTGAAAGAAGTAGCAAAAGCAAAAAACTCGAAACGGGTGTTTAACTCCATCGATTTGTACTCTAGATATTATTTTCTATTTATCTGTGTTGGTCAAATTTATCTGTATTTAATATATATATTTTATTTTATTATTAAAAGAATAAATACCACATGCACAAAATTATTTTTGACTTTATGCATTGAAGATAATTTCTGAAACCAAAATTATTCTTTTAATATTCATCTTATCTGGATAGATATTATATTAATTGATTGATATGCGTTTAAAAAATATTTAAAGTCAAAAAATTAGTATGGAGATGCTCTAAAAATCAACAAATAAAAGGAAACGAAAATACTTTGTTATCTTTTTGAATTTATCATAAAATTTACAATGAGGCCGTTTCTAGTATGAGAAGATTTCTGATGCAAATACACATTGAAAAGTATTTATCCAAAGTATCTGCACTATCTCATAGGGCTTGTTACCCCTAGATTCAAAATACCAGATTCGTATTATGAATATTGGATACATATTTGTTCTAAAATTCAAAAATTAAATATTTAATCGATAATTTCTACCTAATTTATATCATATTTGTACATAAATTAAATACTATTAAATAAGTTACTGTTATACAACAACATTCACTTTTCAATCATGACATAAAATACAAGATAATAATACATTATCATCCATTTTTTGTACATGACATCTATACTATTATCATCCACTTTTTATAAATGATTTAATATCTATAGTAAAAATAAAGAATTCTAAGTCCTACTTTAACAATTCATATAATTTAGAATACCCAGTTTCTGAATATTGACGTTCAAAATTCCAACGAATAATAACATACTAGTCAAAACATGCTCATATAAACTTACTAATTTTTTATTTGGGTAGGCCCTTTGTTTTTAATTTGTTTTTTTTTCTTTTGTTATCATCGCCATCTTAAACCTTTTTTTTTTTTTGAACTCTTGTCATAACATTACCTCATAGAGCTAATACTCAATCTATTTCTAAATTACCGATTTGGTAGTTGAATGTTACATGAGATTTATCTAAAGATAAATTTAAAAAATAATTGTGATAATAACAAAACTTTAGATCAAAATTTCAAAGAATGATGTATTCTCAACATGTCGCAACTTGTATGTTCTAATTATTATTAATTAATTACTATTAAATAATTTATATTTTAATATTTAAATTAAATAATTTAATTAACATATTTATACACAAATTAAATATAAGAGGCGGTTTGTTACCGAGCCCTCTTATGATCAATTCTAATACACAAATTAAATATAAGTGGCGCTTTAAAGGCAAAGTGGTGCAAAATGTACAAAAGTGACGCTCTTTAACACTTAAACGCCTCAAATGTAAAAGTTAATAAAAATCATCTGGGTGGCGTCTTTTTATTAGCAAACCGACCCCAGTATTAATAAAGGAGTTTGTTTACTCACTTTAAATTGAGTGTCCGTTTCCCTCTCTATTATTAAGCGCCACCAAAAGAGCCATCCGGGAGACGCTTAATCGTAGAAGCGTCACGGATATTATAAAATCGGTAGGCGCTTAATTACATAATGTCACCACCAGTGTCACCAATGTCAGAGCTCTGGCAGCGTGGGACCACCGCTGCCTCATCCTCCATTTTCCGTGATTTGCAGCCACCACCTCTGACTCCTTCGGTGCTTTCCATTCGCCCTTTGCGGCGATGCCATTGTTGCCCTTCCATTTGGATGCATCCCATCGCTGAGGTTATTGTACGGTATGATGTCTCCATGCTTTCTGTTTTAACTGATGGGCCAATTAGGGTTACCACCCTTGTTGCCTAATTTCACGATTCTAAGCCTTGGGTGGAAAGGCATGTAAGGAATTTCATATAAAAGCATCAGAAAGGTAAGCTCTCTTAAGGTTGGTTCTACATGTTTTTTTATTGAATTTCTTTCGTACTTAGATTATTACCAATATAGTGGTACAAATTTAATTTTCACTTGTACATGCTTTTGGGATATTATAGTGAGAGAAAAATTTGACCAATGTATTATAGTGCAACAGAGAGGTAGGTGAAGCTGGTTAATTTCAGCGGTTTTGTTCAATTCATGAATGCCGAAGAAAGTGAAGAAAAATCTGATTTTGCTTCTTCCTTATTTTACATGTGATAATTATCCATAGGAATTTGAATACGATCTAATTTTATTTTTCACTCCATTTTCTTTGATTATTAAATTTCTTAGATTCTCATATTTTTGTATCTCTACATGCACTTAACTTGGATGATGTATTTGTCCTTTTATGACCATCTAGAATTGGCTTGTTGATCGAGCCCGAGAATTAATTTTTACTTTGTGCATTTATGATACGTAATACGAACTTTGAATAAATGTAGCTAGGAAATAACACGCAAAATTTCCCTTTTCATGAGTTTATCTAAGTAAGTTTAGTTCTTGATGCAATTTGATTTTGTCAATATTGAGAAGAAAGATACTGGTGGTTTTTGTTACATGTTTCATGTCGCGCTAGATTGTAGATTTTGTTGTAATCACAAGAGAATGTTCGAGATAAAAGAACTTTAGATTCTAGGGGATAACGTGTGATTAAGTTTCATTAATGATGATCCTCTTAAATACGTGATTGATCATAATCATTAAATTCATTCTATAGAGATTCTTTTATAACAATGAATGATTTTTGAAAACTGACGGCAATAAAATAATTTTGTATAGCTTCGCAATGCGATTGAAAAGTTAGAAATATATTTTGTTTTGTTGTTTTGAGGCTTTAGGTTTCCAAAGAGATTAATATTATGATTAGGTCAGTATTTACATGTCTTTATGTAGTGTTTGCGATCAGAAATAGATTTCAACTCCTTTGTGATAAGATCATGAAAGTTTGATTCCCCGATTATATGCACATAATAAATTTCGTAGATTTAATGGAAAAGGAAATTTCCTGTGACTGAGTCAAAGGTTTATCAGACAAACCATCTTCAAATACATGAAATTATTGTAATAACGGTTACTATGAGAGCATTTTCTTTTTCTCTCTCGATTTAGACTTATAATTTACTAAATAGTCATCGATATCTTGTTAACCGTCCCTAATAAGGAGGTTGAGGATTCGGTTGAAGTTGGATTGACAAAATTTAGGTTAAAAGGACAAAAATGGAAAGTAGAGAACATTTCTTGTTATTGATAATTGATTGATTTACATAATGGATGTGACGTGCTATATATAGAACTACGAGGAACAATCTAGACTAAGGATGAAAAGGAATCGACCTTGTAACTGTCACATTATAAATGATAGCTGCCCTACTCATACGAGGTATCACATGCCGTGCATGTGATCATAAGAAGCCAAAACTACATGCAGGCAAAAACTGTTAACGACCTGTATTGACTTGACCTAGCGACCTGTAGCAACTTAGTCTTGCGACCTGTAGTGAGCTGCAGAGACCTGGTCAATCTTGCGACCTGTGGAGACCTAGTCAATCTTGAACCTTGTTTAACACCCCCCCCCCCCCCCCCCCACCACACCCCCCACCCCTCAATTTGAATGAGGAAAGGGGATAGACTCTGAGCTTATTTTTCATCCGAAAGAAGAAATGGTTTGAAAAGGGTTTTGTTAGAGTGTCTGCAACTTGATCATAAGCAGAAACTTGATGCACAAGGATACTCTTTGACCGAACCTTATCTCTGATGAAGTGCAAATCAATTTCTATATGCTTTGTTCTAGCTTGAACAACTGGATAAGTCGACATATAGACAACACTAAGATTATCAACCCATATCACAGGTGGTCTAACTGAAATGACCCCTAATTCTTTCAAAAGAGACTGCAACCACATAACCTCAGCCATTGCATGTCCTAGACTTCTGTACTCAGCCTCACTGCTGAATTTTGAAACTGTTTGTTGCTTCTTGGAACTCCATGAGACCAGATTGTCACCAATGAATACACAATATCCGGAGGTTGCTTTTCTATCATCTATAACTGAGGCCCAGTGTGAGTCAGAAAAAGCTATAACATTAAGATGAGGTGATCTACTTAAGGATAGACCATGATCAATTGTTCCTGAAAGATATCTTAGCAATCTTTTGACAGCTCTCCAATGAGGAATGAGTGGACTTTGCATGAACTGACTCAGTTTGTTCACAACAAAGGATATGTCGGGTCTGGTAATGGTTAGGTATTGCAGCCCTCCAATCACTTGTCTGTAGAGCTTTAGATTGTGAAAGGCACAACCATTAAATTTTGACAGTGGAGGAGATGACTCCATTGGTGTAGGTTTAGAGATTGAATCTGACATATTGAACTTGGAGAGCAATCCCTTAACATACTTGAACTGAGTAAGCAGCATCCTAAACTCTGTGTAGTTCACCTCAATACCTATAAAGTAGCTCAACTCTCCTAGGTCTTTCAAGGAGAAACTTGAGCTCAGTTCACTGATCAACTTGGTAATTTCTGAATTTGAACTTCCTATAATCACAATATCATCAACATAAACAAGTACATAGATGAAACAAGTGTAAGAGTGTCGTAGGAAAAGTGAGGAATTTATTTTGAGCTTTGAGACCAAGAGTGTGAAGAAATGATCTCAATTTGTCAAACTAGGCCTTTGAGGCTTGTTTTAATTTATAAATGGACTTATTCAATTTGCAAACATAATCTGTTCCCCCCTTCACATCAGATCTCTGTGGACGAGTCATGTAGATGGTGAGGTTGGGATCAAGCTCTCCATGAAGAAAAAGCATTATCAATGTCCACCTGTCTTATGGTCCACCCCTTTGAGAGAGCAATGGTGAGAATTAATCTAATAGCAAAAGATTTAACCACTGGACTGAAAACATCAGTATAGTCAATTCCAATGACTTGATTGTAGCCTTTGGCAACGAGTCTAGCTTTATATCTGGAAATGCTCCCATCTGAGTTTCTTTTAAGCTTATACACCCATATGCAGTCTGTGATGTTTTTATCTATTGGTGTTGGAGCAATTTCCTAAGTTTTGTTCTGAATGAGGGTCTTATATTCCTTAATCACGGCCTGTTTCCATTTTACATCTCCAAGTGCCTCGTCTACACCCTGAGGCTCATTTTTAGAAAGATCCAACATGACAAACTTTTGGTTTCGGGTTCCCTATTTTAGACCTTGTGATCATTTGATGAGTTTTAATAGGATCTATGTGTTCTTTAGGTACCTCAGATGCTGATGAAGGACTTGACATAGTTGTCTATTGATTAGTGTCTGTCATTTGTGAGTATGTGGGTGATGCATGATGATGATGGGAAGGGGAGGAGGGTGGTGATTGGAGGAGGTGTTTGGTGTATGTGATGTATCCTCAGGTACTGATTGTGTATGATGAGGTTCAGTGGAAGTGGTAAAAGGAGCTGAATGTATGTTGGAGGGGATTTGAAGTGAGGTAGGCTGTTCATCAGTATTATGTGGAGCAAGAGGTTGCTTAAAAGGGAAACCATTTTCTCTAAAAATAGTATGCCTTGAGTAAATTATTTTGGGAAAAAAACTATTTGCCACCTGTACTTGTAGAGTTTTTATGGTTTGCAACCTAATATTTTTTTTATTGTTATTAACAACCCAAAGTATGCAGGTTTTGCTCTTTGCAACCTTCAGGCTATTTTTCATTCAAAAAATGGTTGAATCGAAACACGTAAACCTCATGCCTCATTCTAAAAACATGAAAACATTGCCCAACATAATAATTGGTGATGAGGAATGAGGTTTACGTGCTTCGATTCAACCATTTTTTGAATGAAAAATGGCCTGAAGGTTGCAAAGAGCAAAACCTACATACTTTGGGTTGTTAATAACAACAAAAGAAACATTAGGTTGCAAACCATAAAAACGCTACAAGTATAGGTGGCAAAGATCTTTTTCCCAGTTATTTTTCCTGAAGGGAGAATGATCTTGTATCCCTTGTAAAGGTTGCTATATCCAAGAAAGGTACCTAGTTGAGACCTTTGTTCTAGCTTATCTCTAGTGTAGTTTCTAATGTAGGGGAAAAACCTGACACCCAAGAAACTTAAGGTGAGTGTAGTCAGTAGGTTTATTGTTTAAGAGTTGGAAAGGGATTTTGTAGTTGATGTTTTTGTTTGGAGTTCTATTGATCAGAAATACAATTTAAGAACCTTTGAAAGAGGCATCATGCGAAGGGCTATTTCTGTTATGTGTCTATACTTTCTCTCAGTAGTCCCATTTTACTGAGGGGTATAGGGAAAAGAGATTTTTTGGGTTATTCTATTGTCATTGAACAATTTGGAAAGTGGTTTGAACTCAGTACCTCTATCATTTTGGGCAGTTTTGATGGTCTTATCAAATTGGTTCTGAGTGAGATTTTTGAGATGTAGAAAGACAGTGTAGGTGTCTGATTTGACTTTGAGAATATAGACCCATACATACTTGGTATAATCATCAGTGAAAGTGACATAGTATCTGCTTCCATTTCTGGAAGTGACTGGAGAAAGGCCCCACAAGTCAGTATGAACAAGTTGTAAAGGTTCTGTGGTCATAATTTTATTGACAGTGAAGGGTAATCTATGAGATTTTGCTTCAGCACAATTATCACAAAAAGAAAAGGCATTCTTATTAATAAAAGGTATATTACAATCAGTTAAGGCTCTTTTGGTAACATCCACAGAAGGATATCCCAGCCTTTGATGCCACAACTCAAGGCTTCGAACATAATTTGAAATAAAAGAAGTGCATTGACCAAGACTCCCTTTTTGTGCAACACAAGAGATCTTGTCTTTATTGAAAAAACTTGAAACAGAAAAGCTAGAAGGCTTGATGGCAGGTTCATTGGTTGACTTTGTGAGGCTGAATTGGTATAGGACATTCCTAAGATTCCTTGTTAGTAGTACCTCCCCTGACACTTAGTCCTTAACAACACAAGAGGAAGGATAAAACACAAAATAAACATTATTGTCCTTGGCAAATTGTGCTACACTGAGTAAATTCTTGGTGATCCTAGGAACATGAAGAATCTTATTGAGTTTGAAAATGTGTGATGAATGAAGTTTGTGATGTTTGTGTGAGGGTGAGACTAGACACTTACCAACATGAGCTATATCAAGCCCTGCACCATTCCCTACTTGCAGCTTGGTTGAACCTCCATACTCAGAAGCTGAATTCAAATTAGAAAGATCACTTGCGACATGAAGTGTAGCTCCTGAATCAGGAAACCAGCTCGCCTCTGAGCTTTGATTTGTCACACTGAACATTGCAGAGGTTTGGTTGAAGCCATTGGCTGTATGATCAAAGGATTTTTGTCCCTGTTCTTGCTGCTTTGGGACAAACTCTGAATTGAACCTGTGATAACACTTATCTGCAAAATGACTATTATAACCACAAATCTGACATTACATTCTATTTCATGTATTTATATCTCATCTTCCCCTTTAGTTTACTCTACCTCTGAAACATTGATTTCCTCTGCCTCTGCTATATTGACCTGATTGATTGTAACTTGACTGATTTTCTTTGCCCCTTCGATAAGACGGATTAGCATTGGGCATAGATCCATCATTAACATGTTGAGCATTGTTTTCTATTCGACTTTCATAGCTCAGTAGAAAGGAAATCACATCCTTCAGAGTAAAAGATTCTCCTTTTGCAGTAATAGTGATAACAACAACATCACATTAACTCCTTAAACCTCCAAGAACATACATAATCTGATCCAACTCTTTCATCCTCTCTCCAGTACTAGCTAATGCATCACAACAAGCTTTAGCCGTATTCAAGTATTCTCTCATGCTAAGATTGTTCTTTTTGAGGTTTTGAAGCTGTATTTTATATTGCATCTTTCTAGCAGTTGTTTGACTGGAAAAAGAAGACTCAACCGCTTGCCATATTTCAAAAAAGGTACCCAAACTAACCATAGAGATCAAGATACATTCAAATAAAGAAGAAAAGAGCCATGAAGCTAACAATTGATCTTGCCTCTGCCAAAGGAGATACTCAGGATTTACCTTTAGCAGTCCTTCTTCTTCTACAGCTATCAACTTTGTTGGAACTGTAGTATATACATCCAGGAAACCCTCTAATCCGTAGCCTTTGACAATGATTTTAACTTGTTGTCTCCATAATAGGAAGTTTTCATTAGTGAGTTTAATTGTCATCAGTTGATTGTGCAATTGCACGGGATGCATTTGTGAGATAGAGGAGGTGTGATTATTTCTGGTAGATGAAGATGAAGTAGTATCATCAGCCATGGCGGCTGAGCAGCAGCGCACTTAGGTTAAACCTGTCGCTCTGATACCATAACAGAATTTAGGTTAAAAGGACAAAAGGGGAAAGTAGAGAACATTTCTTGTTATTGATAATTGATTGATTTACATAATGGATGCGACGTGCCATATATAGCATCACGAGTAACAATCTAGACTAAGGATCAAAAGGAATATACCCTGCAACTGTCACATTATAAATGACAGCAGCCCCTACTCATATGAGGTATCACATGCCGTGCATGTGATCATAAGAAGCCAAAACTGCATGCAGACAAAAACTGTTAACGACCTGTATTGACCTAACCTAACGACCAGTAACAACCTGACCTAGCGACCTGTAGCAACTTGGTCTTGCGACCTGTAGCGAGCTGCAACGACTTGGTCAATCTTGCGACCTGTAGCGAGCTGCAGCGACTTGGTCAATCTTGCGACCTGTAGCGACCTGGTCAGTCTTGAACATTGTCTAACATGAATTATAATTGGTTAGTTTCTTGTGTTTTAGAAATTGCCTTGAAATGTCTCTAAATTTAGTTCATCGATTTATTTCACCTTTATTATGTCGCTAGAATGCTGATATAAAAAGAAATGTTGGAAAAGCTAATAAGAGTAGTAAGGTAAGAAAATTATCTCATGTTCCATTTTGACATTATCTTCTTAGTTAGTACTGATATTTATAAGAACTATTTGTTATAATTTTCTAAAATGGACCACACTGGTTTAAATACCTATGATTTGATATATGGACTCGTAGGAAATATTTTGTTCGTGCTATGTTATTATTGTATTTTAAAATTTTCCATGCCATATCATCACACTGTTGACGAAACAAGAAAGGAATGAAAGCATCAAATTGCAATTTCAAAAATGTAAGATAGATAAGTCCAGCCTTTTGTACTCATTTTGATAATACCATTTTATTCATTTTCTTGAGATAGTATATTTACGTGATTATTGATAAACCTTATTGCACCGGAATGATATTTTCTTATCCTAAGGGATTTAGGATGCGGATGATGTGAAAAAGCAAAGCAGGCACTTTCTCAATTCTTTTCCCAAATATTGCTGAAGGTTCTAAAAAATTCTCTTAATCAATCAAATTCAGAAAATTCCTCTTATTATTCCTTAATTAATAAATTAAAATTCCCTTTTTCTATTACTTTCTTTAGAAAATTGGTTGATAAGATACGAATTGGGGTAATTTCTTTGCCACATAAACTCAAAATTTTTATGTGGCAAGAAAAAATGTAGATAAGGTCTAACATACCGTCTACATCTAGATGGTGTGCTAGGTATTGTCTATTTAATAATTTACCTTATTTATTCACCCATTAATATTAATTAATTTATTTCTCTCTTCTCTCCACCAATAATAGTTAATTATTTTACACAATTCACATTTACCATTGGAGAAGATTTCTAAATAATAATATTGTATTTGACATGTCATTAGGACATCACATTGTCCCATTGGAGATACTCTAAGAGCCAGGTAATTACGTTTTTGAATGGACGATATGAAAGAGATATTGTTTTTCTTTTCTTTTAACAACGAGCTCACATTATTTTTTTTTAGATTGCGACAATAGGTTTGGTTGTAGATGAGAATCTTGTGGGTGTTGTTCTTGTTGTAATTCGTATAGACGAACACCATGCTTGTGCAGCAAAATTTTTAAAATTTATTTAAATCCAACAGATACATACTATGAACGAATATATTTATATAATAAATAAATGAGGTAAAGTATGAAAACCTTACTGTAAATCCATATTCAAGTTCAATACTAAGTTATCCACGCAATTAACTCTCTGACTGCAAGATCCAATTTCAGTGTATTTCTATCGTGAAAAAAGTTAGGAAATCATACGAAAGCTCAAGAACTCCCCCAATCTCAAAATCTCAAAATCAGGACTTGTTATGATATTTTTCTAAAAAACTCTCTATCTCATTAGTCTATTTATGACTATATATTATATTTATACTAGGTACATTAGAGAACCCTAATTCTAAGAAGGGTTGAACTGTCCAAGACATAGACCAAAAACAGTTTAGGCTCAACTACCTTTAATAATATAACATAGATAATTAAAATCCAAATCCAATTTAGTTTAATTAAATAATTTATATCAAATAGAGATTAATATCATAATTATTAACAATTAAATATTACAATTCCAAATTGAATATTTATTACTTTCTTGATACTCTCTTTAGTCGGAAAAGTAATCGCATATAGTGTGACCCTATAGGCCTTTATATATGACATCAATCTAATGATGATCCAAACAAAAGTCCTAGACGGTTTAGTTGGACGAACTCAATATATAAAGAACATTCACTTGAACTCAACGAATTATAACCTTTATACAAAGATTTGGTGAAATTCCTTTCATTTCGAATCACTCGATTAAACTCAAGATTTATTCAAGTGTCTATCTCAATGGCTTAATCAACTTATCTTATTTTTATTAGTCGACAACCATACCATACTCAACTACTATATTGAATATGTCTTTTGCATTGGTCAATGACTTTAGTCGACCTAATATAGAGATTATGAGTGATCTCTCTCGAAATTCTAATCGAGGAGTGAGTTCTTTTTTGGCTCAACTACCACCTTCATTTACTTCATGATGTACCCAACACAAGCCATATCTACCCCGAAAAGGAGTGCAAGCATTGGTCATGGTCAAAGTACATCACTCAGTAAAAAAAGTGCGTATTGACCTCAAGTAAAAGGATTATCACACGCTTTATACACTGATAAGTTTATAAATATACAAAAAATAACTTATCAGTAGTGTTTACCAATACTCTCTAAATTATCCATGCGTCCATCATGAATAACTATTATTCGCAGTCGTGAGACTAACTGCATTCTCTAATAATGTGATGCAGATCACATGCCGACATATATTATTTTATCAATATCCCAATTTTGATAATCATTAGTCGGGGATATTTTAAGAGTAATGTTCTATCACTGACATCTCATCATGAACATTTATATGAATAATCACAAACAATCAAAATAATAATTTAATAAATGCATTGCCATATATATAACAATATATATAATAATTGTGATCAAGTATAATGTTTTCAAATCTAATTGTCTTTATAACATTTATAATTTCAGTTCTTGGTGATATCCTGTAAGTCCACACACACAAACACACGTACCTTTTATTTGTAATCAATTTAATCGTATTTGCTTCGTAGTTACAGTAAATGGATTTGGTTTGGCTTGTATCGGCGGACAAGCTTTATGTACTACAACTGCTGTTTTAGGTGGAAAAAGTCTGGCTTGTCAAATAAAAAAAAAAATAGTAATTTTCTTTTAATTATTATGTTTAATAAGGATCTTGTTGATGTAATAGCTGATCCGTGTGGATATAGGTTGCATTGTCAGGAGGAGTTGTATTCATTGTTTTTTGGGATTCAATCCTTTCTTTCAGCGATCGAATCATGATTGATTATTCCAACATTACTAAAAGTTAACTCGGTCTAAAGCTGCTTTTGGTATTTGATATTGTTTCATAATGCTCAAATAGATGGCATTTTGGGTATAATTAACAAATATTATTCTTAATGTTTGGTGAATTTCTTTCTTGCTGGTGTTGTCATTTTCTTTGTGATGAGGCATTGTTAGTTGATGAGAGTGATTTCATTATTTTCTACGGTATTTTTGGACTAAAATAGAGATATCTACATAACAGAATATAATTAGTGGAATTAGATGTTTATGGAACAAAAGATAATTAATGGAGTTATGGTGTTTCATGGTTAACTTCTATTTCATTTTTCCGTAGGAGGAATGGTTATGTACCCTGACTGTCCGGTTTCACAGATTTATGGTATTTTATAATTGTCCTTGTTATTATATTTCTTAATAATCTCTGTAATTAAGTTTTTATTCTGAAAAAAAATGGAGGACTTGAACGGTCCGAGGATGTAAAGCTGCTACAACTACAAGTGCAAAAACCATCATGCTCTTCATGATCATATTGTTTCGATAGGTGATTTTTTTTTCCATGTTCTTACAAGTTCCTTTTTTTTCTTCCCAAAATCATTTGTGGGTGTTACTATCATAGGGATTATTTATGTTTGTTTCTTGAATTAGATCAAATCAACTATCACATGTGTAACTTAAATTAATTTTTTAAGTTAAATTAATTCTTTTTTTCCTTTCAAATTTGATGATTTTTTAGTATTTTATTATTTTATGTGTAACTGTGCCATTTAAATTATTCTTATGCATGTTTCTTGAAAAGACTCAATATTATACTTTGAATGTGGGGCTTTATAGGATTGCATCGTCAAAAGGAGAATGGTAAATGTATCACATTTTCTACTGTGAAGGTAACACACACACGTACTGATTCGAACTTTTTCGCACTTATTTTTATTTAAAGTTGTCAATTTTAAAAAGTTCGCCCGCAAAAGAATGGAATCACTTGTAAATGGGTAAGTTGACTCGTGTCGATCTCAAAGGAAAGTTAAATTCAGAAGTTTGTTTTGTGTTTGTTTTAACGAATAAAAAAATAAAAACAAAATTAATCTAATTATTTTAAGAACTAAAGATTAACTAAGAGCAATAAATTGAATCTAGAAATTATTTAAAATATGAACTAATTATCTAAAACTAAGAATAAATTATCTAAGAGCAATTAAATCAAGAATTCATTTAAATTAATTAAAAGACTTATAAAACGATTTAAGAAAACTAGGGTTCTAGAGTTTTGATTCGTCTCCACGATCGCTTGGGAAGACCCAATTGATGGTTCACAACGAATCTATGCTCTAGACCCATAAGACCTAGCTAATAACAATCATCAATCTCAACATCACAATCCCAACACAATCATAATCACAATTCGTCATGGAAATAATAATTATTCTAAATGATTTAATTAAACTAATTGAAAGCATGTGAACTAAATTAAAGAGCATAAGATATATAAGTACTTACTAATTAAACGAAGAATAATAGCAGCGTTCCACGATGAAATCTTGAGTCTAAATTAACTTAAAGTCTAAGAATTTAAAACTAAGAATTATTAAGAGAAACTAAGAAAATAAAATGGCACTCTTGGGGTTGTCAACCCCCAAAACGCCTTAGAAACCCTAGGAATAATGTCTATTTTCGAATGTGAGGGGTGAGGGGTATTTATAGTTGTAGGTGGTTTGGAAAATGGGTCAAAATTAGGGTTTCCGCCCCTTCTAGGACGTTCAGCACTTTCCATACCGGTTGAGCCCAGAAACGACCATTCTAGAAGGCCCAGAATCAGGAGGTGCTGCCAGCCCAACTATCTATACCGGTTGGGCCCAGAGACATCCCTTCTAGAAGGCCCAAAACTGTCATTTCTTCAAATCGCGGCCTGTTTTCGCTGAAACTCTACTCGTTTGCCCATTCTTGACTACGTCTAAACCTAAATACCTCAAAATACCTAAAATAAATATAAAATTAATTAATTAATATTAAAATACGGTAAAACAAGTTGGAGATAAGAAAATGTGAAAATATGCTCAATCTATCCAACTTTCACCGAAAACAATAACAAAAAATGAACTAAAATACTAACTAAAATCAAGACAAATTCATGTTAATCACACACACACACACACACACACACACACATATATATATATATATATATATATATATACACACATATTAATTTAGATGTTTTATGTATTAATACAACTCGTCTCATAGGTCGTACTTCACAACTAATTTGTATTGTTTACAATCTATTTTTTCAAGTGTAGTAGGAAATTGGGGGCTTACTGAGGGTGGTTATTATGTGAAGAGGTACATGTACGATACTATCAACAACTTTTCTAATAGACACAATATTGGAATGGTAAAAATTTTTTCGAAACGTTAAAGATTAATATAATTGAGCTCGTATAAAAATTTACAATCGGGAGTTAAATAACCCACATCTCTTTCCGGAATGACAAGAAAAAATTCCGTCAAGAGGACACGGAGAACTTATCCTTTAATGACAAGCCTAAAGACAGGGCCACAAAAATGGGGCTGAACCATCACCCTTTAGACACGAGACCAGTACAAAGACAAATATACATACATGCAAAAGTTCAAAACTAGAGATTAATTACAAACAAACAAAGGATTTGATGTTGTTGGCTATAAAGCGCAGCAGAGCAGAGGGCCTCCATATCACTTCCCCAAAAGCATGGAGCTTCAAATAAAAAGAGCCCAACGACTAGGCATTCTTCAAGAGAGATCCATCAACCCAACACCAAAATGGATACAAAAAATTTCAAACAACGGGTAGAAAAGATAGCTAGCACTGGTAGAAAATTCTACCCTACTCCACTTTTCAATCAACCTCATTATTGGCCTGAGCAAAAACATAAAAAGGAGGTTAAGAAGATGGGAAACTATAATTGAGACAATCATTAACAGCTAACTCCACAATCTTTTTCTCCGGCACCCACGGTTTTTCAAAGATCCACATATTCCTTGTCTTCCAAAGCCACCATAGTAGGTAAGAGGTCAGTTGAATTTTATTTTTATGTGCTTGAATTTCTTTCACTTTGCAAATCTGAAACCATCATTCTTTAAAACTTGACTGATCAACACGAGAAGGATTCCAATGGACTGGGCCAGTTTCCATACAAGAATTGATCTTCTGCAATTAAAGAAAAGATGTTCCACAGTTTCCTCTTCATCCCCTCAGATCAAGCAAAAAGCATTATCCCGACAACCCTTTTTACACAGGTTAGACTGCACAGCAAAACAATTTGAGAAGCATTTCCGAATAAAATGTTTAATTCTCTCCCGAAATTTCATTTTCCAAGTAGCATTACATAACACCTTCATTTTGTAGGCAAATGAACTACTTTCGCAACCAGTGGTGAGCCTAGATCTCTCTAACATGCAAGAAGAGTAAGCTGATTTTACAGAAAAGATGTCTGGTTTTTCTAAGTTCTACCACAATTTGTTTCTAACAAGACCAGATTGATTCTCAATCACCTCCCTCCAAACCATCCATTTTTTCAGCACATATCTAGCCGTAAGCCAGCTTCTCCACAGCCAAGAGGCATTCTTAGGTATGCCTTTTTCCAAAAAATCACCATTTGGAAAGTATTTAGCTTTAAGAATCCTACTAACCAAAAGGTTAGAGTTTGTAAGGACTCTCCAGAGCTGTTTCGCTAAGAGAGCATCATTAAAGACCTGAATATCATGAAACTTAAGCGCCCCCACATTGGAATGGTAAGTTGGTTTATATATTGTTATCTCAAATGTTAATATAGTTACAAAATTTAAGTCATAATTAATTAGTATTAACAAATCTAATAATTTGTTTTAATATTTCTATTTAAGGATTTGATAACGAATCAAGATCCTTACTCAATGTTGGAGTTTGATGAAATTCAAAATATTTTTGCAAGATATTTTATTGGAATTCTTTCGTAATTCTAAGCACTTGTACATTCATTGATTTTAATTTATCATTATCATTAGACTCAAAATCTCCTTGGCTTCATAGTCATTATCATTAACCACAAGATTTTGTGTCACTCAAATTCACGGGCCAAATATTTTATTTTAGCTTTGCAATAATAAAAAAGACGTGTGAATTTCGAATGGGAAAACAAGACAGCCATAATTTGGTTGTAAACTTTCTTAGGCACTCATAGCACAAAACCTTTGACAATTCAATCATAGAGCTTCAAAAAAAAAAATCATGAATCTCTAGAAAAGCAACCGAATGATCAAATAATCTCAATATCATAGTATCATAAAAGTATCATAAAAGAATAGTAATAAAATGACCACTATTGACTCGTGATTCAAGACCAACACACTCATCAAAGCCAACAGAAGGGGGCAAAAATGTGAAAAGCAAGCAAGCAATCATACACGATTCTCTTTGAAATATGTAAAAAGTAAAAAGGTTTAGTAGTAGGCCACAAATTATATAATTTTCAAACTTTGGTCTTCTCAGTCCTCTCACAGCCAGCCATTTGTGCCATCTTCTTTGAGATTTTTTTGTCTGCAGCCCATTCTTTTCACGTGAGTCGCCCGCTTTTCCCTCTCCTCGAGACCTCCCACCTCACCCTCACATTTTTTTGTTGCGACTGAGTTGAGTTTATAGCTGATAGACTAGCAAACACTAGGATAATAAGTTAAGCAATTATCATTATTATTGTTATTATTTTTGAGGTAGCAATTATCAATTTCTAAAGAATGAGAGTAATTGAATATATTTTTATTTTGTAAAATAAGAAGAGTGTGAATGAATATTAAATAAAAATGTAATAATTAAATTTATTTAATATAAAATTAATAAAATAATAACTGATAGTTATAGTCATGAACAATACATAATAATAATTGGTAATTAAATAATTTATTAAAAAAATGAAGTGATTTGTAAGTAACAAAAATAAAATGAAATGAAAATATAATTTTTATTTTTCTGAAAAACAACTCAAAAAGAAAATGTATCCCTCCCTCCCAATGTCTCCCTAAAAGCTTATTTTCCCTTTTTCTAATTTCATTTTGGTATTTGCAAAAACATCCCTTTGTTCTGTTTAACAATATTTCAATTCTTATCAAACTTGACTAATTATGTTAAAAGCTCTAGTTGATTATGAAACTCGTAGAACTTGCGATTCAAACACCCACACACTAACCAGTATGAGTTATTAATCTCGTATTGTCACATACTTGAATTGTACTGATATTCGATTATAGTGTATTTGGGTCCCACCCCCCGAAGAACCTAAGTAGGCCACCCAAACTAGATCAAGATTTAGATCTTTATCCCCTCATAGATGACCACATTTCCTATTTTAGCTCCACCACCATGACACCACCGCCCGCCGCCGCCACCCTACTCATCTTTCTCACCACACACTCCTCCCTTTCTCGACCACCCCAGTATCATCCCACGCCTGCTCACCACCACCACCGCCCACCGCCAAATCCCTCTGCCCGCCTTTCACCTCTCCGCCGCCGTACCCATTCTCTTTCTCCGCCGGCTGCGGCCACCCTTCCTTCCAACTCCACTGCCCGTCCCCCTCCGCCGCCGCCATCTCCATCAACAACCTCACTTTCTCTCTCCTCCACTACGAGCCCAACTCCACCTCTCTCACTCTCTCCCCCCTCCCACCACACCACCCCCGCCGCAACTGCGCCCCGACCACCGCCACCATCTCCGCCCTCAACAGATCCATCTCCCTTTCCGGTCGTCCTTCCGGGTCTCGACTCGTCGTGCTCCCGCCTCTCCGTCCTCAGCCCTGCCCGCCGCCTAACCTCCCCAACTGCAGCCACTGTCCCCTCGAGTGCAAGCTCATCAAGAAACCCCTCCACCTCATCCAAGACTGCGGTGGCGCGTCCTCCACGCGCCACCGAGACGATTTCCAGCCCGAGTGCCAACGCGACGTTCTCGGGTACCTCGACAACATTCTGCGATTAGGGTTCGACGTGGAATGGGATGAAAATCAAGACCCCCTATTTCTCAAACTGCACATCTTGCAGAGCTAAGAATGGGTTATGTGGGTTCAACTCCTCCCACCCTGAAAAACCATTTATTTGTTTTCCCGCCCAAGCCCGAATCCGTCAGAAAAGCCCGGACAAGGTCGCCGTTCTGTTCATCACCTCCTTATTCGTCTGTTTCTTGATTGCCCTCTCAATCGGCTTCGTTTTTTTCCTCTCCACCAAGAGAGCCTTCTCCGAAACTGAGGAGGACCCCACCGTAATTTACCTCCGCCGCCACCGATCCGCCAGCCTCCTGCCGCCGGTCTTTACCTACGACGAGCTCGACGCATCAACCAACCACTTCGACCCGAAACGCAAAATCGGCGACGGCGGGTTCGGGTCGGTGTACCTAGGCCAGCTCCACGACAGCCGACTCGTCGCCGTCAAACACCTCCACAAGCACACCGGAGAAAAAGGGTTCTCGAGTAAATCATTTTGCAACGAGATCCTGATATTTATCCTCGATTAACCACCCGAATTTAGTCAAGCTACACGGGTATTGCACGCGACCCCCGAGGGTTACTCTTGGTGTACGATTATGGTGCCCTAACGGAACCCTAGCCGATCATCTCCACGGGAAAAAACAGGGCCCGTACCGAATGGGCCCCTTAAATTGGAACACACGCGTCGATATCGCGTTCCAAATCGCGAACGCAGTCGAGTACTTGCATTTCTCGGTCATGCCGCCTATAGTCCCACCGCGACATCACCTCGTCCAACATTTTCGTCGAACGGGACATGCGAGTGAAGGTCGGGGATTTCGGGCTTTCGAGGCTTTTGACATGCTCGGGAGACCACGGCGGCGACGAGAAATTCGTCTGATGGCGTTTGGACAGGCCCGCAGGGCACCCCGGGCTATTTGGACCCGGATTACTACACGTCGTTCAGGTTGAACGAGAAGAGCGATATTTATAGCTTCGGGGTTGTTTTGTTGGAGTTTGATCACGGGAATGAGAGCCGTCGATCAGAATCGGGAGATGAGGGAGGTGACGTTAGCCGACATTGGTGGTGCCTGAGGATTCAGATGGGGTTGTTTGGACGAGGTG
>BMAC01000248.1:964850-981867 GCA_014905375.1 Phtheirospermum japonicum | reverse complement strand
AGCACCTTCATGATGAAGGACTTGGGTGAAGCCTGTTATATTCTTGGAATTAGGATCTACCGGGATAGACCTAATAGAATATTGGGGCTATCACAATCCATGTACATAGATAAAGTGCTAAGACGATTCTCTATGGAAAATTCCAACAGGGAATATATTCCAATGGGTCATGGTCTCAAGTTATCAAAGAAGGATGGTCCTTCTACTGATAAGGAACTTGATCGCATGAAAAGGATCCCATACGCTTCGGCAATAGGATCAATCATGTACGCCATGATTTGCACAAGGCCAGCTGTGGCCTATGCACTTAGCATGACTGGAAGATTTCAGCAGAATCCTGGGGAAGAACACTGGAAAGCAGGTCAAGAGTATTCTTAAGTATCTTAGAAGAACTAAAGAATATTTCTTAATATATGGTGGACAAAAGAAATTGGCAGTTACTGGGTACACTGATGCTAGTTTCTAAATAGACCATGATGATCTTAAGTCATATTTGATATGCCTTCTTTTCAATGATAGAGTAGTAAGTTGGAATAGTTCCAAGCAAACTACTGCCGCTGATTCGGTAAAACGAAGCTGAGTACATTGCTGCATAAGAGGCAGCTAAAGAAGCTGTCTCGATAAACAAATTCTTAAGGAATTAGGGGTAGTTCCTAGCACCAATATCGTTGTATTGTGACAACATTGGTGCTATTGCTCTAGCAAGGAACTGAGATCCATGAACAGCAACAAGCATGTACTAAGACGCTACCACTTGATCAAGGAGATAGTGGAGTTAGGAGAAATTAAAATAGAGTGTTCTCAAAGTCATCATGTTCTGGGTAACATGATGAACATCTCGTAAACCTGATATTGGATATATAGGTGATTGGCTCTAGGCCAAGTGGGAGATTGAAAGTATGAATGTCCTAGAGACAATCAGATTTAAAGACATTATACTTGATCACAATTATTATATATATCGTAATATATATGGCATTGCATTTATTGAATTATTATTTTGATTGTTTGTGATTATTCATATAAATGTTCCCGTAGAGTTAATGTTGTCATTGATATAGTGAGATGTCATTGATAAAACATTACTCTTAAAATAGCCACGACTAATGATTATCAAGATTGGGATATTGATAATATAATATATGTCGTCATGTGGTCTGCATCACATTTTAGAGAATGCAGTAAGTCTCACGACTGCGAATAATAGTTATTCGTGATGGACACATGGATACTTTGGAGAGTATTGGTAAACCCTACTGATAAGTTATTTATTGTATGTCTATAAACTTATCAGTGTATAAAGCGTGTGATAATCCTTTGACTTGAGGTCAATACGCACCTTGTTTACTGAGTGATGTACTTTGACCATGACCAATGCTTGCACTCCTTTTGGGGTAGATACGGCTTGTGTTGGGTGCATCATGATGTAAATGAAGGTGGTAGTTGAGCCAAGAAAGAATTCATTCCTCGATTGGAATTTCGAGAGAGATCACTCATAATCTCTATATTAGGTCGACTAAAGTCATTGGCCAATGCAAGAGACATATTCAATATAGTGATTGAAGTATTGTCTAGTTGTCGACTAATAAAGATGAGATAAATTGATTAAGCCATTGAGATAGACACTTGGATAAATCTTAAGCTTAATCGAGTGATTCGGAATGAAAGGAATTTCACCAAAGCTTTGTATAAAGGTTATAATTCGCTGAGTTCAAGTGAATGTTCTTTATATATTGAGTTCGTCCAGCTAAGCCCGTCTAGGGAGTTTTGTTTGGATCATCATTGGATTGATGTCATATATAAAGGCCTATAGGGTCACACTATATGCGATTAGTTTTTCCGATTTAAGAGTGTATCAAGAAAGTATTAAATATTCAATTTAGAATTGTTAATATTTAATTGTTAATAATTATGATATTAATTTCTATTTGATAGAAATTATTTAATTAAATTAAATTGGATTTGGATTTAATTATCTATGTTATATTAATAAAGGTACTTGGGCTAAAATTGTTTTGGGCCCATGTCTTGGATAGTCCAACCCTTTTATGATTAGGGTTCTCTTATGTACCTAGTATAAATATAACATAAAGTCATAAGTTGTATATAATGAAATAATGATACAACGAAGATAATACGAGAGAGTTTTTAGAAAACATAAATCCTAATTTTGAGATTGGGAGTTCTTGAGCTTTCGTGGGATTTCCTAGCTTTCTTCACGATAGCAATACACTGGAGTTGGATCTTGCAGTCGGAGATTAATCGCGTGGATACCTTAGTGTTGAACTCGAACCTGAATTTACTGTAAGGGTTTCATGCTTTTGTCTCGTTTATTTATTATATAAATATATTCGTTCACAGGATGGATCTGTTGGATCCAAATTTTAAAACTTCCGCTGCACGAGCATAGGTGTTCGTCGATACAAATTCCAAACATCAATTAATATATAATCCTAAATTAAATTACAATTAAATATGTCTGATTTTATTTATATATATATATATATTTTGTAGGCAATTTAAACTGTAAGAACCGGAACAGATTTTTACTTGGTGTACCTTTTGGGAAAACCTGATTCAAGACCTTGAAGAGCATTTCTCGAATTCCACCGCGCCATATCCGCATAATGATTATGTCCGGACCTGTGAAAATGATCCAAATATGTTAATTTTAATCCGGATAAATGGACAATTAGTGATACCTTTTTTTTTCTTTTTTTTTAAGTTGAGATGATCTAATAACCAATCTGTTTGGTCACATGTGATAATCCAAAAGTTGGGCTACCAAAATATAGGAGGTACTAACCTCAAATTTGAGATCAGCGACCTGAAACTGCTTACCAAATACGTCACAGCGACCTGCCAAGTTCTCCGTGAATCTCCTGGCGACTTCCCTGGTCCTGTTAAAACAGCGCCTCAAACGGGCCGGATTTCGAGCCCGTTAAGGCCCTCCGACGCTTAAATGTAATAAGCGAAAACCAAACACTCTACGCTTCTCTTCAAAATATAAACAGTAATGGCAATATAGAGATATACGTTTTAGAAAAATAATGAGAGGCATACCCTCCTTTTATAAAGATAGGGAAGTGCCCCTCAAATTTAGGATTACCTTCTATAACTATAATTTCATTCAATAATCACAACTCTACAAACCGACTCACAAATTGGGACTCTCTCCGCATGTTAAGTTCCCATACATAACAAGTCTTTTCAACACAACAGGCCTGGGCCGGTTGAGGGGTTCTTGACACACAATATGCCTAATTAATTAATTAAATTTATGGAAGACAAAGTGATTGTGCAAGTATGGGGAGTTAGCTATTAAGCCTGGTGGTTCTTGGAGGTCCTAATTAATGCTTATTGAAGGTTGAAGTGAAGGGAATCGAGCTATGGTTGCGATGCTCGTATGATACTTGTCGATTATTTTATAATCATAAAACTAATTGATTGAGTGCAAGGATCAAATGAAAGTTTTCTAACTTGGGAAAATTAGCTCATAGCTAATGGTCGACTCAATAAAACGTGATGAGGTTGGGGATATGCGTATGTTTTTTTTTTTTTTTTTGATTCTATATGATTTAATCTTATGGGGCTATGAGTGTGGTTTATTTGATTCTATTTTATGTGTATAGGCGTATGGTTTATTTGATTATATGTGGTTTAATTCTTGACTGAATAGACTTATTTGATTTCTTAAGCTCTATGGAAAATATGGATATATTTTAACAGTGGGTCTAATATTATTTGGTTTAAATGGCTTATTTTATTTGGTTTAATGGATTTATATGAGAATTATTGTTATGGTATAATGTTTTGTATTGATGTTGATTTTGAAGGGTTAATTTATGTGCTGCTCGAAATCTAACTCGATGGTCAACTCAACGCGACAAGATCACCAACGTTTAAGGCTATATATCAGGTCGCGTGTCCAAATATTCAAAGAGATGTGATCGTGAAAATTTTGCTACCTGAAGTAAAGAGGTCGCACAGTTGGATATTCAATGAGAGGTAAAGTTTTCTATTGCATCAATATGACTACGTATCAGGTACGCTCGTTTAAATCTCGTAAACAGGAAGACTCTTTGTCTCCTTTATCTACCTTACTTGATTTTTTATTTCAATCAGTTAGAACATGAGGGACTAACTTATTTATATGGTTTAGTATTGTTTAAAATGGTTTAATTGGTTATATGTGGTTTTATTTGGTTATGAAGAAATTGATAGTGCAAATTTATCTGAAGCAAAAGCTCAGTAATTCTTATCATTTCAACTCGAGTGTTTACAACCAAAATCCCATTTATATGGAAAATTGCTTTTTTTGGTCTATTATATTGTCCACTTTCCAATTTAGAATCAAGATATTGTCCACTATCAAAACACATACACGAAGTTGGTAAAATTATCAAAAAAGGTACAAAATTATCCCGATCGGGTTTTTTTGCTGACGTGGCGTGATTCAATAATTTATTATCATTTTTCTTTATTTTAAAATATTATTGAACAAAACAACCTGATAAATAAATCAATTTTGGTCCATTATATTGGTCACATTCCAGAAAAGGTACGTGACATTGACCATCATCAAACCACATCTGCTAAGTTGGCCAATTCATTGAAAATGATCCAAAAAAGCTTAACCGGGGCATTTTTCTGACGTGGCGTTAGTTTATATTTTCTTATCATTTTTATTAATTTTAAACATTAAATTAACGACAAAGTCGTATTTGCCCTTCATTCTTTTTCCTTGAATCAAATTAATATATTTTATTTTATTAAATAAAAAATTAAACAAAAATTAGTGATAAATAAAAAATATAAAGTAGATCTTACAAAATTATAAAATAAATATAAAAGTTTTTAAATATTTTTATTAATTGTAAGATTTTAATTAATAAAATTAGAAATAAATATAAAAATATAAACTGAATATTAAGAAATTACTTAAAATATAGATATTTATAAAAATAAATCTAATTTCATTCATATAAAATTACATGTACGTTTTATAATTTCTTATAATATATTTTATGGTTTTATATTCATATCTAATAGTATTAGCTAATTCTCTTTATTAATAATCATTTCCAGTATAAATTTCTATAATTATTTTATAATTTCTTAATATTTATTTTAGATTATTAATTATTTTTTATTGATTAGATTAAAGAAAAAATAAAAGAAAAACGGAAAAGAAAAGGGAGGGCAAAACATATTTGCAATGTTTATAATTATAGAAAAAATGAAAATATAGCAGCACGCCACGTCAGCAAAAATCTCGATCAAACTTTTATTTGACAATTTTTGATGAATTGGTCAACTTAGCAGATGTGGTTTGATGATGATCAATGTCACGTACCTTTTTCGAAACGTAGCCAATATAATGGACCAAAACTGATTTCTTTCTTAGGTTTTTTTGTTCAATTAATGTTTAAAAATAGAGAAAAATGATAAAAAATTATTGAATCACGCCACGTCAGCAAAAAAGCCCGACCGGGATTAATTTTGTACCTTTTTTTGATGATTTTGCAACTTCGTGTATGTGTTTTGAAAGTGGACAATATTTTTGTCCTAAATTGAAAAGTGGATAATATAATGGAACAAAAAATCAATTTTTCCCCCATTTTATAAGTGCGGATTGGACAATTAACTTCTACGTATTATACTAAAACGACATCGTTTCTTCTTAATGGCAAAATGACGTTGTTTTGCAAAGTACCAAACAATCTAAGAAAACAGAACACGTACACCATATTGTCCATGCTTCGACCTCAACTTTATTCTCGCGACCTCAGCTATATTCTTGCGACCTTGGCTACGACCTCAGCGACTTCATGCGACCTCATTGCATAGAACAATATATGATTTTATTTGGTTATATGGTTATCTGATATATTTAATATGATTTATTTGACTTAGACATGGAGGACTAGTTAGTTTATTTGGTAAATATGATTTATTTGATTTTTTATGGTTTATTTAGCTTAAATATGAGGGACTGGTTGTTTTACTTGGTTTTATATGATTTGCTTAGTTTACATGGATTGGTTTATTTAATAGGTTGTACTGGATTGCTTAAATAGATTATATGTCTGCAAATATGTTTGACTAACATATTCTTTGTTCGGTTGATTATGTGTTTAGGAGATGTGATTGATTAACATGTTCTCTATTTTTTTGAGTAAATGCTTATATGAATATGTTTGATTAACATATTCCTTGGGTTGTTTTGTTAGGTTTTTACGTAATTATGTTTGATGGGTATATCCTTAATTATTTGATTATGTGTTGATGCGACCTACTTGTTTTACCTTATTCACATTATTTGAACATGGGGGACTGAGTAGTTTTCTCGGTCTCTTATGATCTGATATGGTTCTGATTTATAATGGTTAAATTTGGTGTGACATGTGGTGATTTCTTTCGACCACCTTGTGTTAGGTCGACAAATTTGTGGTGGTAAGAGGTCTTATGATTATAAGATGATGCTTAAGTTAATGTGTTATATGGTCGGTAAGCCTTATGGTATTCTGACCTTATGGAAAGGTTCATGCTTGATAGGTATTAATGGTTATGAAACGATGATTAAGTAATAAATTGTGGGACATGGTCTTATGATTTTATATGGATGAAATGGTTTATGATATTATAGTTCTCATGTTTATGAGCTGACATCAAATATCCAGGTCAGTATGGATGTAGGTTTTTAGGTTTTTGTAAAGGCGACCTCACCAGGGGCGATCTCTTTTATAGGAAGGCGAGCTGTTTTTAAGAGTGATGAGCTCTTATATGGGAGTGGCGAGCTCTTATGAAATAAATAGTATTATATAACAGCTCAATACTAAGAGTTGGGTTTTATGGTTGATATGATCTTGGATCCTGGTGGGCTAATATAGATTATGGTATGGGGTTTCGGCGGACTAAGGGCATGTATATGGTTATTGGCCCATGATTATTGCATTAATTTAACGAGAGTTCTAATATTTATGATAACTTAGCATATAAGAGAAATCTCAATTCTAAGTCGGTAGTTATTTATGAAATTGTGACATTATTTGAGGGCTCATGGTTATCGGAGGTTTATGATTATAAGGCAATCTTAAGTAATATTTTAGGGTTTTGGTTTATGGTTAGGGTATTAATGATTTTTTGGCCGACCTGTTTTAGGTTAGATAAATGGTTTATGGTTTGGTTGACCTATTTTAGTTGGATAAATGGTTTTTCGATCGAAGTGTTTTAGGTCGGATAAAAGAAATCTTTATTTTATATATATTACCTGATTTCATACCTTAATGAGCTAGAATATGCAGGACTAACTGATACAATATCAAAAATCGACTCGATTATATATGGTAAGAAATTAACGAAAAGGGTAGAAAGTTCTAATCCCGGCAGGTTGATAACATGGAAATAATAAGGTTTTATGTTTATTATGTATTTATGGAAAGTAAGAATCCTAATATGAGAATATTTTCTAATTATGGAGATTGAGTACAATTAGGAGATTCAATCCCATCTTCTAAAAGAGTTTTATTAGTTGGTGGATAAGTGTAAATAATCTTATAAATAGGGGATTCAAGCTCTTATTTTAATAACTTATTTTCATATTTTCAATTATCATGAATCATAAAACTTACGGATTTATAAATAGGCGAACTCTTCTTTAGGAGAGGCGAGTATATAGGAGACGATAACCCTAAATTGTGAATACGTCTCTTGTCTATACAAAGAGGACATAGGCCTCACTTCTACTCTAAGTTGATTTTATTACCCTACGTTTTGAGCTCTCACATATCACTATTAAAAAGGCACCGATTTAAGCATTGGAGGGCCTACATCGGAGCTGTTCGATTTTGGGTTTTGTTTTGTAGGTTGATCAAGTCGTCATGAGTATTCTGGAGGTCTATCAAGTCGCAAGCATGTATTGTAGGTCAATATTCAATTTTTTTGGTGAACCAATCTTTTTTATCGCATCAATAAACTTAATATAAATTAAAATTAAATTTAACTCAATGTTATATGATAAAAATATATTAAACATAAAATAAAACATGAAAATATTGAAAGTGCAATATAACATACACATTAATTTTACAAGATTTTATTGTTAATTCAGTAAACAAATCTACACGTGTCACGTGTTTATGATTATAGAATGATAAATTTTAAAATGAAATGATTAAAATAAAATCATGGAATATTAGTGCTGAGTGGCGCATCATCACATCAGTAGAGTTGATGCTGGGCATAAAAATGGCAGTTATCTGAAAGTTGTTTAGGGTTGAACATCAATTAGCTTTATCCTTATTCCTTTCTAAGCTACACAAGAAACTAACAACTTCAGTTTCAGCAAATATTATTTTCTTCATATAACAATCAAATGCCCTTTTCAACTTGTAGAAGCCTTTGCAGTTTCAACCATCATATAAAACTGTACAAGCTTTTGAGCCGCTGGCACAACATCCTTAGCAGCCTCATGTGAAACAAACCTCTCGGCCCATCTTGCTAATCCCGGGACCCTAATCTCATCAAACAATTTCACATGAAACATCATCACCTCCATTACCTTTATCCATCCCAAGTAGCTTCCTAGTACAACATCAACATAACCAACATTATCTCCACCGAAAAACTCTCTCCCTTTGCTACACTCGACAAAAGCCGCCTCCAACAACGCGACGCCTTCGATTATTTTCCCTATAATCGCCTCTCTCGTCTCGTCTCGCGTCTTCTCAAGCTCCTTCTTGAATAATGGAAACCACTAATAACATTTCAATAATGTCAAAACTCAATCCATTCATGTGCTAAATTTTCTTACAAAAATCACCCCGAGTTTTACCTTAATTAGAAATATACTCCGTCTGTAAGATAATCAAGTATTCATTATTTATTCGTCCCAAAAAATAGTTCAGTTACCATATATTTGAAATACTATTTTTTTTAATAATAAATTATTACTCGTGGCATAGTTCGTTTCTCAAAGAATTTTGAAAAGAGAAAATAAAACCATACCTTCTCATCAATGTACTCTGCCCAAATACGGGCCATGGCCCGGTCGTAAGGATCAGAAGGGAGAATGGACGGGCCGTGATCAGTCCAAACATCATCGACGTATTGGATGATCACAAGGGATTCACATATCGGCTTCTCATCGTGAATTAAAACCGGGACTTTCTTGTGAACCGGATTGGCTTTAAGAAGGCGATCACTTTTTTTGCTGTAGAAATTCTCTTCAATGAATTCATATTCTACAGACTTTAGATTAAGAGCTATTTGAACCCTGTTTGAGTATGGGCTCGCCCAAGATCCTAGTAGTTGAACATCATCTTTTTTGGCCATGGTTAATAATTAATAAAGTTTGAGTCCTAATAAACACTACTATGAATCGAGAAACTTAGATATCTTATGTGATGAAGAATTCTGTCACATTATTATTTAAATAATATATACTAGTTTAATGCAAATTGTTGGAGTTACAGTAATGGAGGCATTTGTATAAGACTGGCAAAGTTGACTTTTGCTGGTGCAGTTAATCTCAAGACCTAGTCTTATGAAAAATCGTGACAAGTTGGTCATTTTAGAAACTGCGTTTAATTACTCATTTATTTATTCTATATCCCATTTATTTATTTATTTAAATAACATTTAAATAATGACTTTTCATCTCATTTATTTTATTTTGAAATGATTTTTCTTTCTTTCATTTTTTTTTTTCCCCACGCTGGATGAGAAAATTGTTACCGACACTGAGGCCCATTTCTATGAATACAAAATTGTCCAACACCACACATTAGTTGGTCCCCTATTTTACATTAATCTCAAAATGAAATATTGTTCAAAACCAAGACATATCCAAGCGCTCTCTATATCAGGAAATTTAATTGAATTCTAGATATGACAAATTGAAAGTTAACTAGTCATTATTGAATCAAATTCACAAGAAAATTAGAAAAACAAAGAAACATGTGTCAAATGTCCAAAATATCATTTCATCTTTAAAACATTTTTCGTACGAAGTGGACAGTTGAAGGGCAAGAGAGTAATCTGGTACCACTGGGCAATCTCGAGCATAGTAAGGATATCCTGCAATCCAAACAAAACCAAAATGATACCAAATCATATAATGTTTGATTGGTTTATTATTAATTCCTAACAATCAAAAAGTCAAGCAGAAGCTTTTGCAGCTTGAACCATCACGTAATGCTCTATAAGTTTCTGAGCCTCTGGCACAACATCCTTAGCAGCATCATGTGAAACAAACCCCTCAGCCCATCTTGCCAATCCAGGGCCCTTAATCTCATCAAACAATTTCACACCAGACAACATCAACTCCGTTGCCTTTATCCATCCTAAGTAGCTTCCTAGTACAACATCAACATAACCAACATTATCTCCTCCGAAAAACTCTTTCCCTTTGCTACACTCGACAAAAGCCGCCTCCAACAACACCACGCCCTCGATTATTTTCGCCATAATCGCGGCTCTAGTCTCTCCTTCCTTTTCGAGCTCCTTGAACATAGGAAACCACTGAAAACATTTTATGAAATTCAAAACTCAATTTATAGTTCATGTGCTAAAACCAAAAAATAAAAAATAATTATTACTTGTTGATTGGTTTAGCCTAATCATTAACGGTTTCAGTAATAAAGTTACCACAACAAGTAATAGAAATATCATAATTAATAATCATATTATTAACTCAGTACGTAAGTAACCATATTATTGTACAACAAAATCATAATTTCAGAGATCACCACAACTAATCATCATAAAATATGGCAAGTAAAGTTGGAAGACCTAGGGGTATTTTAGTCCTAGTGGACAAAAAAACTACTTATTGATGTATTTGTTGGTCAATAACATCAAAGGGTGTTTTTTGTAATTAACCTTAAAAGGAGGAGTTAGAAAGTGAAACCACTACATGCATCATTTCTTGAAAGAATTTTTGAAAACAATTTTTTTAATGAAACCATACCTTCTTATCAATGTAATCTGCCCAAAAACGGGCCATGGCCCGGTCGTAAGGACCAGAAGGGAGAATGGACGGGCCGTGATCGGTCCAAACATCATCGACATATTGAATGATCACAAGGGATTCACATATCGGTTTCTCATCATGGATCAGAACCGGGATTTGCTTGTATACCGGATTGGCTTTAAGAAGGCGATCGCTTTTGTTGCTGTAGAAATTCTCTTCAATGAATTCATAATCTACAGACTTTAGATTAAGAGCCATTTGAACCCTGTTTGAGTATGGGCTCGCCCAAGATCCTAGTAGTTGAACGCCATCTTTTTTGGCCATAGTTGACAATTATTGGATTTTGAGTCTTAATAAAACTATTATGGATTGAGGAACTTAGATATCTTTTGTGATGATGAGATTTGTTGTATAAGATAGTTTTTAATATTTAAAATAATACGTACTAGTTTAATGCAAATTGTTGGAGCTAGATTATTGGAGGCATAATGGTATAGTTGACTTTAATGGTGAATAATATGAGGTGCGGATATGCTTAAGAAATATACAAGTTATAAATGTTTACCATCTCCTGCTTCATTTAATATACCTATTATGATAATATACTTATTTATACGATCCATTTGGGCTTACGAAAATGCCCTTGAGAATTCACCATTTTTTTCTAATAAAAGTTATTAGATTAATTTTGAAATGTAAATATTAACTGATCAATCGATATAAATATAGGGACTGTGGCTGTGGGGTATATTAAGACTGTAATTATTTCCTAAAAAGAATAAGCTCTCTTTCGAAATTACAAGTACCTTTAGTATTTGTGTTTACAATTTTAGACTCTCAGTTAGGTGTATTCGTTACGAAAAAAATAAAAAAAAAATTCCCAATATGGTGTTTGTAACAAGTTGAGGGGGTTTCTTTAGTTCTGAAAATTAGTAGTAGTTGGTGTTCTTTTCTTTCTTTTAAGGGCAAAATCGTAAGATACCAGCGAGAATCTCAAGAACAAATCCTATAAAAATAATGACAAGTTGTTGATGTTTGGCCAGGAGGTCTCTTAATTCCTCCTCCCTTTTTTTTCTCTCTCTCTCTCATTAAAATTCTCCTCCTAAAAAAAATTAAATGACAATTCTCACATAATACATTAGAAAAATATTTTTTCTCAAATAATAAATAAAAATCACAATTTACATGATAGTATTAATTTTATTTTACTAAAACAAATCTTGGGTTGAGGAGTTCGTCGAAAGGTGCTGGCTTCATAGTTTCGTGTTCAAGTCCTTTGTGGAGCTTTTTTATATTCCTTTGTGATTGTTTGTGCAAGGAGGATCTTTGCCAGTCGTCAACAGTTGTAAATTATGTTTGAGTTTTAATTTAATTCATCGTTTGAGAAAAAAATTGCATTTAATTACTCATTTATTTATTCTGGCCATTTTCAGGAATTCAAACAAAGTCTCACATCATCTAAACATGAGAAGTTTATGAGTTTATAATGTGGACAGTATCTCCATCGGTTTGAGGCATTTTTGGGGGAAAACCAGAATAAAAACCATGAAGGCTTAGGTCCAAAGTGGACAAGAGAAGCACGTGTGCCTCCAGATGCCCCATGGGTTGTTTGCATGCAAAATTACCTGTGTTTTAAGGTATATTTGATAGCATTTTATAGTCTTGGCGTGCACTTGTTTTATGAATTTCCTGGTAAATATTATTACGCTTTTGATATTATTGGTATTTTTCATAAATAAATGATAGATTTTCAAAACTTTGTGAAACACAAGCGTTGACAACCTTAAATTAGATGACCAAAGAATGCAAAAGAAAGGAAGAAAGTTGGAAAAAAGTAATAAACATGAGCTAAGGAAGCAATAATATGAAGAATTTAAGAATACAAGTGTGGCTTGTATTTGAGCCATAACTCTCTCATACAGAGACGAATCGAGATGAATTAAGTGTTCACGAAAATCTAAGAGATAATTACAACTTTCATGAAGACACATAAATCTAATTCGGTCATTTGAAGGGTCAAAATTGGAGTTGAAGGCACACCCAAATTGCTACCCGACTTACAACTCGTGTGAACAAATCATATAACACAATGTACTCAATTTGACATGGTACATGACTTAACACCCGACTTTTAAGTCAGGTGCACGGATGAAAATAAAATAATTAGGGCTGCGTTTTTAAGGTTTTTGCAACCCTATAAATACTTTACACGCGCTGAATGTTTATATACCTTGATAGCATTTGATAAGCTTGGCTTGCACTTATTTATGTATTTTTTGGATAATATTATACTTTTTTTATTTCTTGTGGTTTTCAAACCTTTACGGAATCCAAGCAGTGACAATCTGGATTAAATGACCAAATGATGCACGAGGAAGAAAGAGAATCGAGAAGAAGTAAAAACGGGAGCTAAGGTAGCGATAGTATTAATAATTAGAGAATATAAGTTTTGACTATTTCGATTTGAGCCATAACTCTCTTATATGGGGTCCAGTCGAAGTGAATTAAATGTACACGGAAAGCTAGGAAATAGAGGTACAATTTTTATAGGGACAAATAATTTGGCCATTTTAAGAGTCAAAGTTGGAGTAGAAGGCACACCTAAGTTACCACTCGACTTACAACTCGTGTGCACAATTCGTATAACACAATGTACTCACACCCGACTTACAAGTCAGGTTCAGATGATATTGCAGAGTGTTGGAGTTACACCCGACTTGCAAGTCTTTAGGGTTGTTTTTTTAGGTCTTTTAGAACCCTATACAAATACTCTACACACACTGAACGTTTAAACATCTTGAATATACTGGGAAGAGCATAGAATACATCATGATGGAGGAGATTAGGAGATCAAGGATAGAGGATAGACATCCTTTCATCAAATGGATAACAAGATGGAGTTTCCCAGGATTCACCACATCTAGAAATGGTTCCCCACTCTCTTATCAAAATGGTTCATGTGTTTTAGAAACATATTTTATTTAACCATATCCGACTAATCCCATTAATTATGAACATGTGAGTAGATTGAAGACTCAAGTTTTCATGATATTAAAGTATTTCGTTTGTTAATTGGTTACTACTTATTCTTTTTATCTTGTTAATGAATTTATGTGGGTACTTACTAAACACTTTACACTTGCAAATATATGGAACTCAGACAAGATAATATTAAGGCAATAAGATAGACGATATAGATACGATACAGAATGTTCTTCTGTTGAATGAGGGATATTATAATCATATGATGTACGAACATGCGGGTAATTACGTGTGTCAATCAAAAGATGTACGAACATGGGGTAATTGAGTCTACGCATCTTTACTGCCCAAACTAGGACTAAGCTGGTTTCGTGAATTCTTATAGGATTATATTTTAATTAAAATATTATTTATCACATGATAATAAAAAATTGTAATCAAACCATGTACAAGAATCAATAATTTTCTCGTTATCTTTCAATTATCTATGCTTCGTGTGATTTTATATTAATAAGCGCCAAAGTTAATATTTGAACATTTAAATAAAACCAAACTGTATTGATCAAGGTACATAATTTATAGTTACCGTGGATTTGATATTTATAAACCTTACTCATACCTCTATCATAATTGAGCTCCGCATACTTGTTAAGAGCAATCATGAGTCATAGTCAAATAAGTGAGATATAATCGGTGGGCCTTCCACCCTAAAATAAAATCATGAGGACTTAGGCCCAAAGTGGATATTATCACTAATGGGAGATGAGTGAGTGCGAGGATCCCTACACTCTGAATTGTGGTTTACAGAAAATGACAATTAGATATGGAAAATACACAAAATTGCAGATTGGTCTATACCAAGTAAATACCGTTAGACAGAAGCAAAACAGAACTCCACAAGTTAATCACAAGTCATAACCTAACCTGAAAGATGATATTGTCCGTGACCTAAAGTGGCCCTTATTTGAATCAAATTCACAAGAAACAAATGTCAAATGTTCAAAATATCATTCCATTTAAACAAAACATTTTGTGTACGCAGGTGGACAACTGAAGGGCAAGAACGTAATTGGACCTGAGATGGACAAATCGGGATTAATCCCACCCCTATCACCAATACGGGGTCAAATCCTGAGCCCAAACAAACCAAAACATCCAAAAGTGATACACATCATCAAAGCTGGTTTAATTGGATTATACTAATTAAGTAGAAGCTTTTGCAGCATGAACATCATATAAAATTCTATAAGCTTCTGAGCCTCGGGCAAAATAACTTTAGCAACATCATATGCACAAAACCTCTCAGCCCATCTTGCCAATCCAGGGGCCTTAATGACAGTACATAACCAACATTATCTCTCCTCAATGACTTTCTTGTGAACCGGATTGGCTTCGACAAGACGCTTGCTGATTTTGTTGATGTTGAAACTCTCCTCAATGACTTCATAGTTAATAGACTTCAGAGTAAGAGCCATTTGAACCCTGTTAGTAAATGGGCTTGCCCATAATCCTAGTCACCACAACAAGAATAAATGAACAACAACAACCGGTTGAATTTGTGTATTCTGTTTTCAAGCTTGGAATTTATATTTTGTTAAATAACTCGACCATCACTGTCTTAGTTCAATTTTGTGTCGTCTTCTTTTCTTTTATTTAATTTTTCTTGGTGTTCTAATTTAAAATCCTGAATCTCAATTCTGATTTGTTCATGAACTCTTATTTTTAATATTCAATTAATAATCTTTTACATCTGATTCATGCTTGTACAATTATATTCACACACACATTTATTTTTATCATATTATCATTACATTTAAATAATTAAATAATATAAATATAATATAGCAATAGATCATCATTAATTTTTCAAATATGATTTGATACGCCTTAAAAAATAAATGATTTCAAATCAACAATCAACAAACAAGTTTTTTTACTATTTACAAAATTCTGAATATTAAATTTTAGATTCTCAATTAATACTGATACAAACATATATGGGCATGTTTATGTACTTTTAAGTATTTTTGAATTTGTATGGTTAAGGCATGGTTTGATATTTTGTAAAGGTTTGGTTGAATTAGTATTATACCACATTAATAGATTGTCCGGATCATTAATAGAAATAATACACAAATATGAAATTAGACTCTTAATGGGCTAAGTTGTAAATTGGGTGGGTTAGAATAAAAATCTAATAAGTGGGCCGAATTCTTGTTCAGTTGCTGAGTTTAGGCATTATGTTTGGGGTTTTGGGTGGGTAGGATGTGAGTGGGTTTGACGGAATATTTTAGGGGGTGAAATTGCTCGATTCTCGTTCTATATATTATATATATATTGTAAATACGTAATTATCTTAAATATAATAATTATTTTTTTATTTTTTAATTACTTGGATGGGATAACATAAAGATTTTGTTATTTCTTCAATAATTTCTTATCTCTTGGACTTCTCAGTGGGATTCGAATTTATATGAAGTTCTAACTATCTATTAGAGAAAAAAGAACGAATCGATCTTATAAAATTCCCAAAAAATTCTTTGATTCTTCCAAAAGCAGATGATAATCATCTGCTTCTCACGTTCCGTGAATATTCGGGACATTGAGGAGAATCCGCAGGGCCGGCCCTGAGTATAGGCACAGAAGGTCTGTGCCTAGGGCCCCCAATCTTAAGGGGCCCAAGTTCAAAAATAAAATTTATAATATAATGGCAAATTCAGAAATTTATAATAAAACTCAAATCTTCAACAAACCATAACTTTTTTCAAATTTTATTCGTTTTGAATGAAATATATATCAAATTAATCACATTCTCAAGATCTACAATTTAAGATACATATTGCATGTTTTAAAACGTAAAATATATATATATAATTAAATTAAAAAATTGGACTGATTTTAGCATTACAATACTGTGTAAAAAGCACAATGAACCTGGACATATAATTGTCCTTTGCAATATTAGATCTAAGGCCTCCCTAGGTTCACATATAATGACGGGGTTCTCATTTGAAATCAATCCTATATATATATATATATATATATATATATATATATATA
>BMAC01000248.1:926857-951472 GCA_014905375.1 Phtheirospermum japonicum | reverse complement strand
CGGAGCCGTATCAGATTCATTAACATGCATAGGAACAGACAAACACGGGAACTCAGATTCATTAAAAGTGACATCACGACTAATCACAACTTTGAAACCGGGTTTCACTCCTAAGCCACAATCTATACCCTTTGACACCATCGGGATAACCTAGAAAAACACATTTTTTCGACCGAGGTTCAAGTTTATCACCCTTTTGATGAACAAATGCAGCACAACCAAAAACTTTCAAATTCGAGAAATCAATCTTACGACCGGACCATACATGCTCAGGACACTTACCATTCAAAGGCACAGAAGGTGATCTATTTATCAAATAAGCAGCAGTTAAGACAGCTTCACCCCAAAACTTTTTAGAAAGACCAGAACAAGCAAGCATACATCTAACTCTTTCAAGCAAAGTTCGATTCATACGTTCCGCAACCCCGTTTTTGCTGAGGAGTATACGGAACGGTTTTGTGTCTTTGAATGCCAGAGTCAACACACAATTTATCAAATAAAGTGTTGCAAAATTCAAGTCCATTGTCCGTTCGAAGAATTTTGATTTTCTTACCAGTTTGGTTTTCAATTAAAGTTTTCCAAGACTTAAATTTTTCAAACACATCAGATTTATGTTTTAAAAGGAAAACCCAAACTTTTCTAGAGAAATCATCAATTACAGATAGGAAATAACTACTTCCACCTTGGGTGGGTTCTCTAGCTGGACCCCACACATCAGCATGCAAATATTCAAGTATTTCAGTGCTTTTAGACTTATTGGGATAGGGGGAAATGGGGAATTGCACTTTATGCTGCTTTCCTAACACACAAGAGTCACAGAACGGCATACAGGACAGTTTATCATTACCAAAACAGCCAGATTTATGCAAAATGTCAAGACCCTTACCACTCATATGATCTAACCGCTTATGCCACAAATCGGTTTTGTCCACTTGGACAGCATTAACAGAATTAGCAATAGCATTAGATTCAGTAACACAAACATATAAGTTATTTCGTTTGACAGCTTTGAAAATCACAAGAGAACCTTTCAAGATTTTCATCAAACCCTTCCCCCAACGACCCTCATACCCATCATCTTCCAATGCAGCACATGAAATCAAATTATTGCACAAATCGGGCACATGTCTAACATTTCTCAAAGTCACACCATAACCGGAATCAAATTTCAAACAGACAACACCAACACCAGCAACTTGACACTTTTTCTCATTAGCCATAGACACAGACCCATGCGACACTTCCTTATAATTTGAAAATAAATTTCTAAATGGATTCATATGAAATGTGCAAGCAGAATCAACAAGCCACTCATTTTCGCATGCAGAAAACGACGACACAGAATTCACAACATCAACAGTTTCAATGACCATATAGACATCACCATTATTTTCACTACTCGAAGCCATATTAGCCTGGTCATTTTGCTGGTTTTTGAAATTTTGATTTTTGTTTTTCTTAGGCAAAGGACACTCACGAATGTAATGACCCGATTCACCACAATTATAACATTTCCGGTTCTTAGGCCTAGACTGAGACCTAGACTTACTTTTACCTTTCTTTTTGTAAAAGGTTTGGTTATTTTGGTCGGAGGAAGATTTTTGGTTTTGAAATCGGCTTCGAGATCTTCCTCTAACAAAATTAACTTCACCGGAACTCCTAGACCCCCTATTGGTTTTCAAATCCAATTCCTTGCTTTTTATACCATTCACAACAGTTTCAAGACTCACATTATCACGACCATACTTAATGGCAGATTTAACATCAGAGTAAGAGTCAGGTATAGCATTTAGGAGCACAATAGGAGTGTAATCATCAATATGTTTATCACCGGTTTGTTTAATATCTTGCACAAGTTTTGTAAATTCATCAAGGTTATCATCAACATCTCGAGACAAATCAAGTTTAAAGCGAAAAAATTTTCAAGCAGAAACAGCTTGTTCGGCAAAGAGGTTTCGGTATATAACTCCTCAAGTTTTTCCCATAACTCCTTTGCCGTATCAAGTTTACCAACTTTACGCAAAACAGAATCAGACAGACTTAAAATAATCGAAGAGTAAGCATACTCATCCATTTCAAGATTTTTTTCTGTAATTTCTCCCGAAAAACCACTTATCGCTTTGAAAACCTTTTGCTGAATTAAAATTCCTTTCATTTTCTGTTGCCAAATGGCAAAATCTGTTTTACCGTTAAACGGAGGTAAGTTAAAAGCAGACGTCGAAGACATTTTTGAAAAACACACAAGTTTTTGAAAAATTAGAGACACCCAACAGCAAGTTACACACAACAACAATTGACAGAAGAGTGCAAGCACGTAAGCAAATTAACTCAAAACAAGCAACACACACGAAGCACGTAAAACAGGGACGATCAATCGCTGGATTGATTAGATCACAGCGGGAGCTCGTCGGTACACAGACTAACTTATAAAAAATAAGTCGGTTAGTGACCTTATCACAAATCGACAGCCCACGCCCCTCAAGATCCCCTATGGCGCTGAGCGGCCCGGGCAGGAGGGTTTGACGTGCGTGGACTGACGAAAGCAAGATTAAAAAAACGAGACAGCAACTAAAAAAAACACAACACGAGGGCAGATTAGAACAAGACAGCACAAAGCAATATATGACACCTCAGACCCCGGCAATGCCTCAACCAGTCAAGAGCAAATAATAGAATTGTACAGATTAACATGGAACAGCACAAAGCAACATATGATAATTCTGACCCCGGCAATGCCTCAACCAATTAAGAACATACGACCAACGATATTAAACAACACAAAGTTAAAACGAGGGGTCAAGCAATTTATACCAGAGCGGGGCTCTAGGTAGCCCCAATTCACCGGAGCGTCGGACGGCCGTCTACGCTCTGATACCACTGTTGGGTGCGTAGCCGACCGTCGAACGACTCATGGCTGATCGGTTTATTCGCGCAGCGGACCGCCTAGGGGCAGTTTCGTCCTTTTTAATTTACTGTTTCGTCAAGCTAGGTCAAAAGGGCCCGGACAGTGGTCAACTCTGTCCGTAGTTAGCCCAAGAAACCAGCCCAGCTTCTATTTCTTCGATGTCGGGCCCGAATGCTCGACGTACCCTCCGGTTTGCAACCTGAAACCCTAGACACGAAAGTCAGTGGGTGATAAAATAAAATAAACGGAAGAAGAAAATAAACACAGCAAAGAAAAAGGAACGATAACCCCCTTTTGTTTGCCGTCGGTCGCCGGAATAAGGACGAATAGTAGATCCGAAATCCCTCGGCTCAGATCTCCACAAATTCGGCCCCCTTTCTAAACACCACAGTAAACCGGCTCCCGTATTCCCTCCACAACCGCCGCCGGCAGCCGCTGGTAGCCACCTAGGGACCACGACCCAAGGCGGCGCACCGGGAAAACCCCCCGTTGACTTTGAACCCAGCCCCAAACTCACACTCACAAACTCACTCTCAGGGTATCACGATATCTTCACAGACTCAGTCCGATTCTCCGGCAAGGGAGGAGAACCAGAGGAAGAAGAAGACCAGAGATAGAGAGAGAGAGAGCAGCCGAAGAGAGAGAGACGGAGAAAACAAGTAAGTGGGGCTAGGGTTCTGATTTTGGGGTTATAAGGAGGGAAGCAATGGTCCAGATCAAAGACCACAAGATGGACGGTTGAGATTAAGTCCCAGACGGATCCGGATCGCCCGCCCGGTTGAGTTGGGTCGTGGCTTTGGGCTACCAGTGGTGGGCTGGCAGAATGGGCCGGTTTAAGTCTTTGGAAAACTTTAATTGAAAACCAAACTGGTAAGAAAATCAAAATTCTTCGAACGGACAATGGACTTGAATTTTGCAACACTTTATTTGATAAATTGTGTGTTGACTCTGGCATTCAAAGACACAAAACCGTTCCGTATACTCCTCAGCAAAACGGGGTTGCGGAACGTATGAATCGAACTTTGCTTGAAAGAGTTAGATGTATGCTTGCTTTGTTCTGGTCTTTCTAAAAAGTTTTTGGGGTGAAGCTGTCTTAACCTGCTGCTTATTTGATAAATAGATCACCTTCCTGTACCTTTTGAATGGTAAGTGTCCTGAGCATGTATGGTCGCGGTCGTAAGATTGATTTCACAACTTTGAAACCGGGTTTCACTCCTAAGCCACAATCTATACCCTTTGACACCATCGGGATAACCTAGAAAAACACATTTTTTCGACCGAGGTTCAAGTTTATCACCCTTTTGATGAACAAATGCAGCACAACCAAAAACTTTCAAATTCGAGAAATCAATCTTACGACCGGACCATACATGCTCAGGACACTTACCATTCAAAGGTACAGAAGGTGATCTATTTATCAAATAAGCAGCAGTTAAGACAGCTTCACCCCAAAACTTTTTAGAAAGACCAGAACAAGCAAGCATACATCTAACTCTTTCAAGCAAAGTTCGATTCATACGTTCCGCAACCCCGTTTTGCTGAGGAGTATACGGAACGGTTTTGTGTCTTTGAATGCCAGAGTCAACACACAATTTATCAAATAAAGTGTTGCAAAATTCAAGTCCATTGTCCGTTCGAAGAATTTTGATTTTCTTACCAGTTTGGTTTTCAATTAAAGTTTTCCAAGACTTAAATTTTTCAAACACATCAGATTTATGTTTTAAAAGGAAAACCCAAACTTTTCTAGAGAAATCATCAATTACATATAGGAAATAACTACTTCCACCTTGGGTGGGTTCTCTAGCTGGACCCCACACATCAGTATGCAAATATTCAAGTATTTAAGTGCTTTTAGACTTATTGGGATGGGGGGAAATGGGGAATTGCACTTTATGCTGCTTTCCTAACACACAAGAGTCACAGAACGACATACATGACAGTTTATCATTACCAAAACAGCCAGATTTATGCAAAATGTCAAGACCCTTACCACTCATATGARCTAACCGCTTATGCCACAAATCGATTTTGTCCACTTGGACAGCATTAACAGAATTAGCAATAGCATTAGATTCAGTAACACAAACATATAAGTTATTTCGTTTGACAGCTTTGAAAAACACAAGAGAACCTTTCAAGATTCTCATCAAACCCTTCCCCCAACGACCCTCATACCCATCATCTTCCAATGCAGCACATGAAATCAAATTATTGCACAGATCGGGCACATGTCTAACATTTCTCAAAGTCACACCATAACCGGAATCAAATTTCAAATAGACAACACCAACACCAGCAACTTGACACTTTTTCTCATTAGCCATAGACACAGACCCATGCGACACTTCCTTATAATTTGAAAATAATCTTCTAAATGGATTCATATGAAATGTGCAAGCAGAATCAACAAGCCACTCATTTTCGCATGCAGAAAACGACGACACAGAATTCACAACATCAACAGTTTCAATGACCATATAGACATCACCATTATTTTCACTACTCGAAACCATATTAGCCTGGTCATTTTGCTGGTTTTTGAAATTTTGATTTTTGTTTTTCTTAGGCAAAGGACACCCACGAATGTAATGACCCGATTCACCACAATTATAACATTTCCGGTTCTTAGGCCTAGACTGAGACCTAGACTTACTTTTACCTTTCTTTTTGTAAAAGGTTTGGTTATTTTGGTCGGAGGAAGATTTTTGATTTTGAAAGCGGCTTCGAGATCTTCCTCTGACAAAATTAACTTCACCGGAACTCCTAAACCCTCTATTGGTTTTCAAATCCAATTCCTTGCTTTTTATACCATTCACAACAGTTTCAAGACTCACATTATCACGACCATACTTAATGGCAGATTTAACATCAGAGTAAGAGTCAGGTATAGCATTTAGGAGCACAATAGGAGTGTAATCATCAATATGTTTATCACCGGTTTGTTTAATATCTTGCACAAGTTTTGTAAATTCATCAAGGTTATCATCAACATCTCGAGACAAGTCAAGTTTAAAGCGAAAATTTTTTTCAAGCAGAAACAACTTGTTCGGCAAAGAGGTTTCGGTATATAACTCCTCAAGTTTTTCCCATAACTCCTTTGCCGTATCAAGTTTACCAACTTTACGCAAAACAGAATCAGACAGACTTAAAATAATCGAAGAGTAAGCATACTCATCCATTTCAAGATTTGTTTCTGTAATTTCTCCCGAAAAACCACTTATCGCTTTGAAAACCTTTTGCTGAATTAAAATTCCTTTCATTTTCTGTTGCCAAATGGCAAAATCTGTTTTACCGTTAAACGGAGGTAAGTTAAAAGCCGACGTCGAAGATATTTTTGAAAAACACACAAGTTTTTGAAAAAATTAGAGACACCCAACAAGTTACACACAACAACAATTGACAGAAGAGTGCAAGCACGTAAGCAAATTAACTCAAAACAGCAATCACACACGAAGCACGTAAGACTAGGGACGAGCGAGACGATCAATCGCTGGATTGATTAGATCACAGCGGGAGCTCGTCGGTACACAGACTAACTTATAAAAAAAATAAGTCGGTTAGTGACCTTATCACAAGATCGACAGCTCACGCCCCTCAAGATCCCCTATGGCGCTGAGCGGCCCGGGCAGGAGGGTTTGACGTGCGTGGACTGACGAAAGCAAGATTAAAAACGAGACAGCAATTAAAAAAAACACAACACGAGGGCAGATTAGAACAAGACAGCACAAAGCAATATATGACACCTCAGACCCCGGCAATGCCTCAACCAGTCAAGAGAAATAATAGAATTGTACAGATTAACATGGAACAGCACAAAGCAACATATGATAATTCTGACCCCGGCAATACCTCAACCAATTAAGAACATACGACCAGCGATATTAAACAACACAAAATTAAATCGAGAGGTCAAGATAAAATAATACCAGAGCGGGGCTCTAGGTAGCCCCAATTCACCGGAGCGTCAGACGGTCGTCTACACTCTGATTCCACTGTTGGGTGCGTAGCCGAACGTCGAACGACTCATGGCTGATCGTTTATTCGCGCAGCGGACCGCCTAGGGGCAGTTTCGTCCTTTTAAATTTACTGTTTCGTCAAGCTAGGTCAAAGGGCCCGGACAGTGGTCAACTCTGTCCGTAGTTAGCCCAAGAAACCAACTCAGCTTCTATTTCTTCGATGTCGGGCCCGAATGCTCGATGTACCCTCCGGTTTGCAACCTGAAACCCTAGACACAAAAGTCAGTGGGTGATAAATAAAATAAACGGAAGAAGAAAATAAACACAGCAAGATAAAGGAACGATAACCCCCTTTTTGTTGTCGTCGGTCGCCGGAATAAGGACGAATAGTAGATCCGAAATCACTAGGCTCAGATCTCCACAAATTCGGCCCCCTTTCTAAACACCACAGTAAACCGGCTCCCGTATTCCCTCAACCGCCGCCGGCAGCCGCTGGTACCTTCAGATGGCGACCCAAGGCGGCGCACCGGACCCGTTGACCTTAACCCCCAYACCCGAACCCTAGCAACACTRTCACCCAYAACCTCACTCTCTGAAAGGATCACGTTATCTCCACTATCAAGCTTCGATTTTCCYGCGAGGAGGAAAAACGAGAAGGGTGAAGACCAAAGATCGGGAGAGYGGAAGAAAAAACAGCCGAAGAGAGAGAGAGCACAAGAGGGTTCAATGAATTAGYGTTTCGGGTGAGGGGTTATAAGGAGGTGATGAGTGGCRCAMATTGAAGACCTAAAATGAGCGGCCAGGATTAAGACCTGGACGGGTCCGGATCGCCCGACCCGGTAGAGTTGGGTCGTGGCCTTTGGGCAACCAGCAAATGGGCTGCAGAATGGGCCGGGAAAATAATAAAGGGACTTGGGCCATATAATTAACAGTATCTCTCTCTCTCTATATATATATTTTGTTTATAGTTTACTTTTGTATGTCCGGTTGATTCACCTTACAGGTTTGATTATTGAAATTGAGTATTTATTTCGATCAATCAGTGCTGTGCAATTTTAGAGAAATGGGCTATTATTAGTTTGTTATATACTTTAACTCTTCCTTAAAGATAGTTCACTATTTTATTTCGTCGGTCTCATAATGACAATTCAATTACAATATTTATATATTATTAATTTTTCATTTCACACGTACACTTAGTTAATATTTTCTTAAAATACCAATCATCTCCTAATAAATGTAACATTGATGATAACAATGCCCAATTTTCATATTTCAATAATAAATACACTAATTCCAACACCGACTTCTTGAATTATTAATTGACATTAATAAATTCGAAAAGAGCATAATTAGAAAATAATAGGTAAATTAATGTCTTAATTACATAAAATACAAATTTCTTAATTTGGGTGAAATTAACTATAGAACTATCAATATGAGACGGAGAGAATATATATCATTCGATTTAGCCCTGAATAGGGATGAAAATGAGTCGGGCTTGTTAGTGTCCAGACTTGACTTGTCTAAAAGATTAATGAGCTAGAGCTCGGTTTGTTAACCTTAACGAGTCTCAACTCAAGCTCGATGAGCTTTGACGAGCCTAAAAAAATATGAGCTCAAATTTATTTCTTGAATTGCGGAGTTGATTTAAAATTTGCGTTTTTGTCAATTTATATAATATGTAATATAATATAAATAATATGTAAGTATACATATATTTGTATGTATTATAAACTATGTTTATTATTATAGGTATACCACACGAGCCTCTTAACAAGCCGGCTTGCGAGCTCAACATGAGCTTAAGCTCGGCTCGTTTTCAAAATGAGCTCGAGCCAAGCTCGGGTAGCTCATGAGTAGTTCGGTTCATTTACAGCCATAGCACTTAACACCTCAATTGGACCACGAATTGTCATGGACCTGAATTGAGTTTATGGACAAAAAATAGGGAATTTCTTCAATTTAGGAGGGAAAATCTCATTCACGTTAACAATTTAAATAAAGTATAAAATGGATAATTTAACCCGATTAAGATCTGATAAATAGAAAATGTAAAATTATAGTTGTTGGGGGTGTTTTAAACACCTTACGTGGGTTTCTTTAATTTTTGAAGTATACCTGTTCTTGTTCTTACTTCTTAACTTCTCTTCTTTTTTCCATTCTTTAATTGCATGTTTGAAAGCAAATTGTAAACCACTGCAAAAGCTGTCTTCGCTGCTGTAGATGAGTGAATTGCGAGATCACAAGATCAAATTGTTGAAAATTTATTAATTTTCAATTAGTGTGGGTAACATATTTTAATTACAATTATATTTGTCATTATATTATTTAATTAAGAAAAGAGTCACATTTGAACCTATCCGTGTTCTTTCTTGCTTTTGGATTAGGAGTCCCGTCTCGTATTACGGGAGTTGATTTCTGCATACGATAACGACTACAGATCTAGATACTCTATTAATCCATAAATCTTTGATGATTATTGCATAATGTTTATATCCTATAATTATTCCTCATGTTTTAGATATATTATATGAATTTTATGTGTTTATTATCTATCAAATTCCAACTAGTGGTATCAGAACAGTCATCATTGCGTTGGAATTTATAGAACTTATTAGGATCTGTAATTTTTTATTTGGATTTGCAATTTTTTCCTCCGTCCAGTCCAGGCATGAAATTGAAATTAATTCTGTTATTATTCAATTTGGTGGATACGTTGATGAAATCTTTCCTTGGGCGTTTAAAATCCCCATATTCACTTTCCTTATTATTGTTATTATTATTTTTTTAAATCATTTGAATCCCATGGATTCACAAGTCGTGCGCAGCCTTGTCTTTATTGAGAACTGAAATTTGTATCCAAAATTTTGGTTTCACGAACTAATATATTACTGTATGTGGTTTTATGGAATTGGGTATTTCTGTATCCTCTCAAGTTATTTTTTCTTTGAAGAAATAAAACAAATCAGAATATGGGATACTCCCCAATCGGACAAAAACCCATCTTCTTCATTAATCAAATCCAGGCGCCTAGCATGTTAATCGCCGAAGAGGAAATCGAGGCGGGCGACAACCATAAGGTCCAAGGCTGTGCGTCCGCCGCCTCATTTCTTCCCTCTATTGCCGCAGCGATCTAGATGGCGGCTTAGGATGGATTGCCGATTGTTTCTGGTGTTTCTACTGTTGTTGCGCCGGTCAGGCACCGGTTATCCTCGTCGATACGGCGTCGGGCGATCGAAGGCTGCGTCGGGGGTGACGGTTTGTTGTAGACGGCGAGGTTGCTGGGGCGGCACGCAGTGGCGGGCTAGCGGGATCGCTCACTAATTTTGCCTTTGCCGTTGCGTCTTCGGTGTCAATAGCTCCTCAACGTTTAAGAATTAGGTATCGAAGGTAGGCTAAACGGCATTGGCCGTGTTGGTGGCTGCGGGATGGTAGGGCGTCGGGTCTTGGTTCTTGCTGCCTCACCGGAGAAGATGGCCTTTTGGGACTAAAGTTAAAACCTTTTGGGCTGATCTGAGTTTTCTTCTTTTTCTGGGACCTGATTGCATTTAATGTTTATTGAGTTTTGAACTGTTGGAGCAGATGGTGTTTGGGACAGATTTAGTATATGGGCTTGTCTTCTTAGGCTTAATTTGGGAATTAAAGTATTAATTTTCAAGTCTATTAATATTAAGTCTATTTCTAATATTTCTAAATTTAACTAGATTATAAGCCTAATTAAGTTTCATAGGTTTTAATCTATAATGAAGTGAGATTAAAGTTTAATTTGGTTTCTAGACTTCAATTAAAATTAAATTGGTGACGTATTTTATTGGAGAATAATTAAATATTCTCATTCGGATAGTCTAGTAATTTTTAATTAAATCAATTAAAACAACAAGTTACCTTCGTAACCTCTGATGTAGAGAGCGATTTTCTAGAAAATTACATAGATGGTAATGTGAGCTTGAGTCATGCGAATTGTGATCGGCACTTCAGTTTGACACAATTTGGCCAATAACGCTACATTGCTAACTTATACGAAAATATTGAGTTGATATTTCGATATTTAGATTCTTGTCAATTTTTAGCTCAAATTACAAACTGATTTTTAGCTTAAAATTTATATATTGAACTTGGTATGTATGTTGTGAATTTAATTCACATTTCAGTTAGATATGAGTCTAATGTGGTTACATGAGGCTCAAATCTAAATAAAGTTGATTTTAAAGTCCAATTTGGTTTGATAGACTTTAAATTCAAATACAGCGATTATAAACTCATGTTCATATATAATTGCATTTTTTGGACTCAAATTAAAATTAGTGTTAAATTCATTTTCATTTAATCCAAATTAAGGTTAGATATTGAGGTTAATTTTGTTGATTGTATATCTTTGTAAAGATTGAATTTTGGGTTTATTTGACTCAAATTCATATAAGGAGTTTTGGATAATAAAACCGAAAATATGATATTGGGTTAACAAATGGTGGAATTAATTCAACCCATAAAGATTGAATTATTATTGAATTTATTCGATAATTAATCTATAAAGAAATGACCCATATTCGGTTGGAAATTATGAACTAAATCCTACTATGGTTTTAGTTTCAAATCCAATTATGGTTATATTGAGCTTATTTTATTAGGCTCGCTGTTGGCGTAGATTTATTTTACATAAAGGAATGGATTTTCGGCCTAATTTTTTATTGGGTCCTAAATTCAAATTAAGTTAATTTTTGGATTTGAGCTTGTTTGAAATTTACTTCGAGAACATTTCAGTTATTTAAGTTTTAAATCAAAATAAAGTTGGATTCAATCTATATGTATTTTATCGGGGACGACGTTAAACGTTGTTTAACTGAGTAATAATTATTTGTTCTTACCCAATTGGTCTAGTAATTTTCATTTTGGCTAATCAAAATAGCACGTAGCATTCGCAACCTCTGCTGTGGAGATAAATTTTATTAATTTTACATAGATGATGGTGTGGAGTTGTTTATGCGAGTTATTATAGACCCTTCGGTCTGACATAGCTTGGCCAAATAACAAAGTACATGTGGTGATACACACGTGCTAATTACATTTTTCTTCTTCATGTGGGCATTGATCGGTCCTTCGATAGACTTTGTGACAGAACTTATTATCAGTGTTTGATCGTTGCAACAAGGATACCGCTGCAGTTAATTTTATATCCTTCGACGAGATTAATGTTGTACTAGGTTCCTTGTAATGTGTCCCAATTTGGTCTCTTTTCCCGTAATTTATTTATGTTACGATATAAATATTAAGTGTAAATCTTTTTCTTGTTTTGTTCTCTAAATTGATTTTATGTTTATTTTAAGTTATTTGCCACTGTTGATTTTATGTGCTTCTTGCACTATTTACGGGTAATACTTAGGGCATTAATTATGAGGTCAATAATGCAAATTGTTCCTTCTAAATATTTATTGAAAATATTGATTTCTTAATTATTGTTTCACTAAGGAATGTGGAACATTTAGGAGTACATTAGGAAATGTATATTCTATCGATGGTATTGTTTATTTTCTTGCACAATACATTTCTTAAAAAAAAATAACAAATAAAAAATTAGTTTTATAAACATGAAGAGCAACAGACTCTATGAGTTCATGTCTTATTATGCAAGAAAACAGATGTTTGAACGAGGAAAATACATAAGTACTCAATTTGCATTAATCCCTCATAATAAAGTTGCGGTAAGATACCACATTTGGAACGCAAAAGTAATAATATAAGGAATTCAGTTTTTATTATTTTTGCATGATAGTGAGAATGTTCTAAGTACGCTTCTCGTTTTAGTATTAATTATTTTAATTGTATTTTGTACATTTAAGTATTTGGTGGGTACTCTACGAGTTCATGTCTTATTATGCAAGAAAAACAGATGTTTGAACGAGGACAATACATAAGTACTCAATTTGCATTAATCCCTCATAATAAAGTTGCGGTAAGACACCTCATTTGGAATGCAAAAGTAATAATATAAGGAATTCAGTTTTTATTATTTTTGCATGATAGTGAGAATGTTCTAAGTACGCTTCTAGTTTTAGTATTAATTATTTTAATTGTGTTTTGTACATTTAAGTATTTGGTGGGTAATTTCTCACAAAGTATTACAGTGCAAATGTTTCTAATTGTGGAGTCAATGGTCAAGTGATGTTGAAAGATACATCTATACAGGACATGACAAAACAAATGTAATTGAGGCTATATGGGTTTAAGTTGCCATTGATTAAAGTCATTTGAATTTGAAAGAGCTTATGGTTAGATCTTATCTCTTTCTATATTAAAATATTATAGTTTCATTATCTATGACTACAATGCCTCTTATTTGCATGTCGGTTTATATGGACAAAACATATACTTTTTAAGAATATGATAAGAAATATGATTCGTCTATTTTCATTTACCGTAAATATTGGAGAAGCAACTGGTAATGCAATATTCATTGCTATTAGAATTCTAAACTAAGTAGTAGCAAACTAAATCCCCATATAGATCTTGGGTATGCAAAATCATATTCTTAGATATTTGTATATTTAGGGTTATCCAACTAAAGTAAGACTTTCGGGTTTCTAACAGAACTTGGATTTAAGAATTCAAATTACTAGTTTTGTTAAGAACTTTAGAAGATCTTTTGTAATGTGATATAGAGTTTATTTGAGAGAGTTGAGCTTGAGTGGGAGAAAAGGTGATTGACTTTATCTTTGGTAAGGATTATGATATCCTACTATAATTGTATTTGACAATGATTCCTTCGTAACATTGTTCAATATGCAATTTTTGGATCACCAAAGTAATATTTAAAAATTCACCATATAAAGACAAACTCAACATCTCAAAATAAGCTATTAGGTACATTAGATGAAATAACAATGATATTTTGGAATCTCGTCTAGTTTCAATAAGGTTGAGTCTAATTGGTCATAATGAATTTAAGACCGAAAAGATTTCAATGGCAAAATTGAGAGATATTTGGTATGTCTATTCTATAATTTTCGTCTAAATAAAGACATTGATTATAAAGTGATTTTTCTCTTTGGTTATTAGAAAAATCTTTAGAATCATTATGGCATTAAAAATCGTTTGAGCTGCCTTTATGATATTACACTTATCATTAAGTTATTATACCATTTGGTGTTGGGATAAATATAGTTGATAGTTGTAGATACCGTAAGTTCAGTGGGAGCATTCCATTACTAAAGACAATTAAGGTTACCTCATTTAGTGCCCTAAGAATGAGTATAAAGTTGATATATACAAAGACTACTTATGTTTGAAAGTCTCCTGTATGCTTAAGTATGTAAGTTTTTGAATATCGCTTTACATAATATCTTGGTAAATAATTAACATTGATATGGTTTGTTTTGAAAAATCCTAAAGGGTTTATAAAGTGTTATTAAAGAACAAAAACGATTTTATGATTTATTATCGGAAATCATATTCTTAGGAGATCATTTGGTGCTTTTGTTTCCGATTTTATTGGATGTCATTATCAATCATTTGGCTATACCTAACTGCTACTTGAAAGAGCTATTTTTGAAAAGATGTCATGTAGACATTTATAGTTCTTTAGAATTTATCAGCTAAGTCTTGAGGCATTTTATTATGGATATGATTGCAAAATCTGGTTTGCCATATTTCGGCGAGGCAACAAGTTTTTTGTTGATAAAGGAAATAGTTCAAATTTTTCATGGAACACATGAAGATAAATTTATGCTAGCAAATTAACACATGAGGTATTTAACGAGCATTGCGCTCATTGAGTGTTACTATGGATATTATCTTAGTTCAGTGGAAGTTGGTAAACTTTTAGTACCTTCGGTTTTCTGCATAATAAAGTTGATGGTATTTTGAACTCATTATATTTGTTTGTAATGTTTTACATTAATTATGATTTGATCTCACTAAAGTTGGACTAGTTGAAAATATGCATGATAAAGATCACATTGCATGTATTTCCATGCTACTCACCATATTTGATCTGTGTCATTGAGTATATTAGTATGGTAATTATCATGGTTGATTCACGATATTTAGTGTGATGAAAAAACGAGATAGTCTCATTGCTATTATATGAGATGGACTATATTGTCACACAATAGTTGTTGAATAAATGACATAAGGTGTACACATAAAGTAATTAATATAATTGTTCAAGGAACGATATGTAGCCCAAGTGGGAGACTGTTGGAAATTTATTAATTTCCAATTAAGGTGGGCAACATATTTTAATTACAATTATATTTGCCATTATATTATTATTATTATTGGACTTAATTAAATGATCTAATTAAGAAAAGAGTCTTATGACTACTGGAATTTGATATGGACTTAATGAGTAGATACCTTATAGTATCAATTTAGGAGATTATGGGATACCCTAATTGATAACTATATAAAGACTACATGGTCCCCAATATACTAAATCGTACATTGTTTTCATATCTCCCCATCAAGATAGAAAACTAAGGTCCCTTAAGAGATTTAGGTGAGAAAGATCATAAAACCAACCCGAACCTATCCGTGTTCTTGCTTGCTTTTGGATTAGGAGTTCCGTCTCGTGTTATGTGAGTTGATTTCTGCATACGATAACGACTGCGGACCCAGGTACTCCGTTAATCCATAAATCTTTGATATTTATATCCTATAATCATTCAACAAGATTTAAAATATATTATATGAATTTTATGTGTTTGTTATCTATAAAATTCCAACACAAATTTTATGAAAATCGTGGCAGGTTGTTTATCATGGTCATTCTAGAAATTGAAATTATTATTTGATGAATATAAATATCACGGAAAAAATAAATAAATATGATGAATATAAATATCCCGGAAAAAAACAAACAATATACAGAGTAAATATTCTAAAAATTCAATAAAAATTTTACTTAAGTTTTTGAAAACGACGACATACATAAACTGCATAAATATAACTCCGTAAACCGAAGCTCAAAGTTTGACTTGACAAATCATTTTTTATTGACATTTTGATTTTTCAATGTAATATATTTGTATATATATAATTATTTCATTATCCATTGAATTAAAAGTTTTAACATATTTGAGGCAATACTTTTCTTAAGAACACTAAGTAGATATCTTCCATGTTGACATCTCATATTTTACTTATTAAAAAACATTGTGAGTGTTCCTTATAAATCTCATGATACTAGCATTTTCATACCGCAGTAAAAAAATATCACTTTTTACAGCGGTTTTAAAAATTACCTTCTAAAAAATCTATTTTCAAAAACGGACATTTTACGGTGATTCGTAAAAAGACCTTTATTTGAAGTGATATAAAATAAATATAAATTTATAATAAATATTTTTTAATTAAAAATATAAATTTCTATAAATTTCTTCTACTTATATAGAATAATATTATATATTTATATTATCATTATTCATGAATATAATATATAAATAACAAAATCAATATAAGTTTATTCTAATATTTTTTTTATTATTATCTAAATATATTATTATCTTAAATACATATTTGAACTATATTAATTAATATTTCTTAAGTTATGCTCGTAGTATTATGGTTTTGATTGAATTGGGAACATTTCACGATTATTATATTATTATATGAAAATATACAAATTAGCCCGAGATGTTAAGGGGAAGGCTTTACCACACGCAAATGATACAAATTAGTTGGTTTGCCCGAGAGGTTAAGGGGGAAGACTTAAGATCTTCTGCACATATTTTGTATTTAATTTTAATTTATGACTTTAATTTGTTTGTTTTGTAGCAATTTGTTTGTATTTAATTTTAATTTATGACTTTTTTATGTATTTAATTTTAATTTATGACTTTTTTATGTACATCTATAGCAAAATTTGTTTGTTTTGTAGCAATTTGTTTGTATTTAATTTATGACTTTTTTATGTATTTAATTTATGACTTTTTTATGTACATCTATAGCAAAATTTGTTTGTTTTGTAGCAATTTGTTTGTTTTGTATTTAATTTTAATTTATGATTTTTTTATGTACATCTATAGCAAAATTTGTTTGTTTTGTAGCGATTTGTTTGTATTTAATTTTAATTTATGACCTTTTTATGTACATCTATAGCAAAATTTGTTTGTTTTGTAGCAATTTGTTTGTTTTGTATTTAATTTTAATTTATGACTTTTTTATGTACATCTATAGCAATTTTTTTGTTTTGTATTTAATTTTAATTTGTTTGTTTTGTATTTAATTTTTAATTTATGACTTTGTTTTGCAATTTGTTTGTTTTGTATTTAATTTTAATTTATAACTTTAATTTGTTTGTTTTGTAGCAATTTGTTTGTATTTAATTTTAATTTATGACTTTTTTATGTATTTAATTTTAATTTATGACTTTTTTATGTACATCTATAGCAAAATTTGTTTGTTTTGTAGCAATTTGTTTGTATTTAATTTTAATTTATGACTTTTTTATGTACATCTATAGCAAAATTTGCTTATTTTGTAGCAATTTGTTTGTTTTGTATTTAATTTTAATTTGTGACTTTTTATGTACATTTATAGCAAAATTTGTTTGTTTTGTATTTAATTTTAATTTATGACTTTTTTAATGTACATCTATAGCAATTTGTATGTTTTGTATATAATTTTAATTTGTTTGTTTTGTATTTAATTTAATTTATGACTTTTTTATGTAGCATCTATAGCAATTTGTTTGTTTTGTATTTAATTTTAATTTATGTTTAATTTATGACTTTTTTATGTACATCTATAGCCAATTTGTTTTGTTTTGTATTTAATTTTAATTTATGACTTTTGTTTTGTATTTAATTTTAATTTATGACTTTTTTATGTACATCTATAGCAAAAATTTGTTTGTTTTGTATTTAATTTTAATTTATGACTTTTTTATGTACATCTATAGCAATTTTGTTTGTTTTGTATTTAATTCTTTAATTTATGACTTTTTTATGTACATATATACCGGACACTTAAAAATGATTTATTTAATTTAATGACTGCAATTCATCTACTTAGAATTATATATCATTTTCTCTAAAACTCTCATATGTATTACTAGAATTATATATCATTTTCTCTAAAATTCTCATATATATATATATATGTCACCCCTATATATTAATGCAAAATCCTCCTAACCTATGTGTATGCTTCGTTAGGGAAATAAAAAGTTCTGGTGCTTCGGTTGCTTACGTGTCATCCAAACCTCACTATATTCTTTTTCTTATATATTAATAAATTATGAAAAATAGAATTTATTACCTTTTCATAATTCAATAATATCATTAATTAAACAACCTAAAATAAAATCATAAACAATCTAAAATAAGATTCTAATGATATGAAAAAAAAAAATAAGAAACATAATCTAATAATATACTAATTTCCTTATCATATTATACTAACCCCAATAATAATATAATTAATAAAATAATTTAAAATAAATAGCCTAATAATATGAGTCTTACCTTTTCATAATTCTAATTAATAAAACAATCTAAAATAAATAAAGTCTAATAATATGGGTGTTTTCCTAAAATAAAGCTATAATAATATGGTATTAAAAAAAATAAGAAATAAGATTTAAGCCTAATAATATGAGTCTTACCTTTTCATAATTATAATTAATAAAATAATCTAAATAAATAAAATAAAATAAAATAAAGTCCTGATAATATGAAAAAAAAAAGATACAAAATATAATTAAACAACCTAAAATTCAGGCACGGGTGTTTTTCTAAATAAAATTCTAATAATATGAGTCTTACCTTTTCATAATTCTAATTAATAAAACAATCTAAAATAAATAAAATCTAATAATATGGGTGTTTTCCTAAAATAAAATTCTAATAATATGGATTAAAAAAATAAGAAACATAATCTAAGCTTAATAATATGAGTCTTACCTTTTCATAATCTTAATTAATAAAACAATCTAAAATAAATAAACTAAAATAAAATCCTAATAATATGAAATTAAAAAAATAAGAAGCACAATTTAATAAAACAACCTAAAATTCAGGTCGTGTTTTCCTAAAATAAAATTCTAATAATATGAAATTAAAATTCAGGTTACCTTATCATATTATAATAATCTCAACAATATAATTAATAAAGTTACCTAAAATAAATAGCCTGATAAAAATATGAGTCCTAACAATATAATTAATAAGTAAACCGGGTGTTTTCCTAAAATAAAACTCTAATAATATGAAATTAAAGAAATAAGAAATACAATTAATAAAACAACCTAAAATTCAGGTTACCTATCATATTATAATAATCTCAATAATATAATTAATGAAACTACCTAAAAGAAATAGCCTAATAAAAATATGAGTCCTAACAATATAATTAATAAAACAAACCTAAAATAAAATCCTAATAAATAACCTAATAATAAGAGTCCTAATAATATATAATTAACAAAACAAACCTAAAACAAAATCTTATTTCCTTCTTACCCACTTGAATCACCCTATCTATATATCCCCAAACCTAAAATAAAATACTATTTCCTTCGTCTTTCCTTGAATCACCAGCTAAGTCTTCAATTTAACCTTGAATGAACATTCGCCTAATCCCGTCGGTTTCCCTTATATTCTGAGTATACCCCGTATCCACAATCTCTGTTTCCCAGCTCCGAATCTTCAATTTAACATGCGCACAATAATCCATGATCCAAGTACACTTGCAAGAAAAAGAAGAAGAACAATTATGTTAGACAAACAGTTCTCAAATACTAAATGTATGCATAAATTTATACTTCGAATTTCATATAATCTTTTCACTATTTTTTAATTGAGTTAACACATTACTCATAGCATCAGTGAAACAAAGAAGATTATGTGATGCCAAAGGACACCATATATGTGAAGTTCGAAATGGCGAAAATGTACTTTATAATAAATATGGTAAGTACAAAATTAATCAATTATTATTTGATTTCTATTCTATACTTTGTTATGTGTGCATCAAGATGTAATGGAAGTCTTAAAGATTTCATTAAATTTTATATATTGAATAACTTACAGGGATATTGTTAAACATTTTTTGTCATGTCAATTTATTTTTATAATTTCTAGTTTGATATTTGGCCAGTTTGTCTATATTAAGATTTGATCAAGCTTGGCTTATATTGCCATTAAAGTATCTATGCAAATAGATATTGGTCATATTTGATATTAAGAATTCAAATTAAATACAAAAAAAAAATCTATAAAATGGTGAATATCTCGATAACATTGGGATATTGACATTAGGTTATATTACCTGTTCATATATATTTCTCTAAACTGGTGTATATCTTAAACGGCTTTAGGACTGGCGTTGTCTCTCTATCCTATCTCTTAATCTCTTGATAATCTTTTATTAGAATAAAAAAATAAACATTTAGCATAAACAGTTGGTTACATATGCAATATCATTTTTTTAATAAGATCCCATCATAAAAATAATTCCATTTCGAGTTTTGCCAACAACAAGAACAGACAATGGATAACACATTTAGAGAATATATATTTCTTAATCCATAATTTGATTTTTATTTGACACCATTGTTTTGATTATTAAGCATAATAGTGTCACGATACTACTTTTAGACTATTTGGACCATGGAGACCCAACTTTTGAGTGTCAATTTTGTGGAGAAATTATGTGGTATGATGGTCGAATTTACAAGAATAAGCAAACATCAAAACCAGAATTCAGAATTTGTTGTGGTAAAGGAAAGGTGGAGTTACCTTTGCTTACAGAACCGCCAACAACTCTTAGATGCCTTCTGTCACGGGAATATCCTCAAAATAGTAAATTTTTAGATAATATACGCTCATATAATAGTATGTTTAGTTTTACATCCATGGGAGGAAAGGTGGACAAAGCCATCGACAAGGGAAATGCTCTGTATGTTTTCAAGTTAAAGGGTACAAACTACCACATGATTGGAAGTTTGCTGTCCAACATCTAGATCATCACCTAAATTCTCGCAGCTCTACATATACAAAACTGAACACGAGACAGAAAATCGGATTAAGGATATGAGGTGAGAAAATCACATTATATTCCGCTTTATACCAATAAATTTATTGTCAATCCAGATAAATATATTGATAGATACATAATATATAAGGCGTGCCTTAAGTTTATCCATAAGAACATTGACTAAATTGATAATCCATATAAATTTTGATGAATGCATATTCAATTTTATTCGCATGGTTAATGTACGATAGAAATGCTTATCTTTTTCTGTAATAGCTCCAGAACGGGGTCTAATGGGTTTGATGTCAGCACCATTCGATAAAATCATTTAGAAGTGTACGGGAATGTTACCAATCAGATCATCAAGTCAATCTTAAACTACAACCCATTGGAGGACTACAATCAGATGGTCGAACGGACAATCTACCTACGACTCCCGAGGTTGCGACACTTATTCCTGGTGACTTTTATGAGTCCTTTGAAAAAAGGGATGTAATTATAGAGAGTTGGTATGGGTCTCAGAAATGTATTAGTGAGCTGCACCCTTCGTATCTTTCAATGCAATATCCGTTGTTGTTTCCTTAGGGAGAGGATGGATATAGAGTGGGCATTCCACACAGCGACGCTTTGACAAGTACAACAAGCAAAAGGAAGACATTAACTATGAGAGGATTTTTCGCTTTTAGAATACAGGAACGAAAAAATGAGACGAAGACCATGCTATATGGAAGAAGACTATTTCAACATATCTTGGTCGATGGTTACACGATGGTTGAATCCGAAAGAATCTCATACATTAGGAACAACCAGGTATTCTAAGATAAGCCAAATATCAAAAAATTGTTGATGCTGTTTCCCGAGGTGATACATAACCATCTTCTACCGGCCAAAAAATATTTATACCGACTTCATTCAAGGGGGGAGCCAGATATATGTTGCAGAATTATCAAGATGCTATGGCTATCTGCAAATGGTATGGGTATCCAGATTTCTTTTATTACAATCACTTGCAATCCAAAGTGGCTAGAAATCAAGAGATTTCCGATAGTCGGGTACTGAAGTCACAAGATAGGCCAGATATTATTTGTCGAATTTTCAAGAATAAACTTGATCAAATAATTAAGGATATGAAAGAGAACCAAATATTTGGCAAGACTCAAGTAGGTAAATAATAGTCCTTATAGTTTTATAACTTTATAAAATCATGATAAAATAATACTTTGTAGGTATTTAGAATTCAAAATTATATTCCAAGAATTACAAGTAGCAAATTTTATACAAGTCCATGAGTGAAATTAAGATAAATCAGTGAACAATTTTTTGGGTTGTTGTTGGTGCAGTAATCTACACAGTGGGATTTCAAAAGCGCGAGCTACCCCACGCTCAGATTCTTTTATTTCTTCAACTTGAATCTAAGATACCCACCTCTGATGATGTTGATCAGATTATTTCAGCTAAGATACCAAACAAAGAAACTAATCCCAGGTTATACGAACTGGTAACTCATCACATGCTCCATGGGCCTTGCAGTTTATATAATCTTGACAAAGCATGCTTGAAAAATGACAAGTGTATTAAGCACTTTCCTAAGAGAAATGCGAAGGAACTACAGTGGACGAGGATGTGTATCCATTATATAAGAAAAAAGATGATGAAAATAATGTTGATAAGAATGGAGCTATTATGGACAAGGAAACTGTATTAAATAATTTTTTCATAATTAGAGTTGAACAATTTGTGGCATGGTTTTAATATGTTTTTGAGAATACATAATTCGTTTTTATTTTTACAAATCCTGTGCAATGCACGGGTGTTACACTAGTATATCTACCCTATATATTAATGCAAAATTTTCCTATCCTATGTGTCTGCTTCTCACGTTTTGTTAGTTTCGGAAAAAATTATGGTGGTTTGGTGTTACCGAACCTAATATTTACCTAATATAATATTTTATTTTTATATATTTTTACCTAATTTGATATTTTTCTATTATTATATTTTTCCTAATTTAATATTTTCCTTTTGTTATATGTTACCTAATTTAATATTATTTTTATCATATTTTGCCTAATTCAATATTTTACTTTTATTCTACTAATATAAAAAAAACGAAGTCATATTTAATTAAAAAAATCTATATAACAAGAATTATTTATTATAAAAGTTGAAATAATTTTATTTTTAGAAATTTAAATATTCTGTTTAATAAACATACGAGTTATATAAAATTATTAAAGAGGGAAATAAGTATAAAAAATATAAGTTTAACCTTGGATATCTAATCCTAATATAATATTTTAATAATAGCATTAAAAATTTATATGAAAAACTTGGATATCTAATCCTAATATAATATATTAATAATAACATTAAAAATTTATATGAAAAACTATTGTTACGCCAAAAAAAGAGAAACAACAACAACAAAAAATAATAATAATAAATTATTACACCTAAGAAATAAATATTAAATATATTCTACATTTCCTTATTTAATCCCAATATAATACATTGATTTAAAAATTATATATTTACATGAACAAATTAATATTTTACGCATAATAAAGAAGAAAAATAATAAAATAATATTACATATAATACAAGTTAGATATACAATGTTTTTTAATCGAGTTATCACTACAATATAGAATTTAACTTTTTATATCACATATTCACATGCGACATGCGAATGTTGTATGTTTTATATTTTTACAAAATTAATTTTCTATGGGTTCCTTTCAAACATAAAATATAAGTAAATCTTGAGTTATTTGTAATTATCTAAGTATGTAACTAAATATTATTAACGAATTCAACATAACATAAAAATATAAAATTATAAAGTAATAATAATGAGTAAATATATATTGATTAGACACCTGTACAATGCGACACAGGTTGAGAATATGACGTATTTTGAATTTCTCTACGTATGAAACTATAAGTTATTAACGAATTCAATTCAAATATTAGTATATAAAAGTATTTGATGATAATAATAATTAATTCATAGAAATTAGACACGAGTTGAGAATTATTTTATCTAAATATTAAAATATAAAATTATTTAACAATAAAGAATAATAGTTTTAAATATTGATTATACATCAGTATAAGATACGAATTGAGAATACATATTTTTTTTTATTTTTAAATTTAGAAACTCTATAATTATCATAAATAATTTTATATTTAAAATTTGATAAATCCCTTGTAACACACGAGTATTAAACTAGTTAATTATTATTTATTAGACAATGACACAATGCAAGAAGGCTTGAGAGTATGACGCATTTTGAATTTTCAATGTATGCAACTATAATTATTAACAAATTAATCTAAATATAAAAATATAAAATGAGTTCATAATAATTAATTAATATATATTAAAGACGGGTTGAAAATGTGACTTCTTTTGAATTTTATAAGTATGAAAATATAACTATTAACGAACTTAATACAAACACTAAAATATAAATATTAATTAATAATTATAATAATTAATAAATTGAACAGGGCACGGGTTAAGAACACATTCTTTCGATTTTTTATTTTAAAATTAAACTTTACAATTTTTACAAATATTTTTTATATTTCGTTTTTTTTATAAATTCCGCGTAATATATGGGTGTTAAATTAGTATATATATATATGATTGGGTTCAAATTAGAACCCCGTCATTATATGCGAACCTAGGGACTAATCCTGGTCTTAGATCTAATATTGCACAGTGCAATTATATGTCCAGGTTCATTGTGCTTTTTACACAGTACTGTA
>BMAC01000248.1:900049-924635 GCA_014905375.1 Phtheirospermum japonicum | reverse complement strand
TGTTGTGCACAATGGGTAATCACCTTAACGAAAACAAATTTTTATTTTTTTAAATTATGTTCAATTTAACATTTTGTCTTATAATTTTTGTCTTTTTTTTTGTACACTTTACCTTTGGAACTGTGGATTTTTTACACTTTATTTTCTTGAGTTATTTTCTGACGAATTTTTTAAATGACGAAATCTTCATTCCATATAACTCTTCTCCAAGTTATATTGTGTCTGAAAAAAACGATTTTGCTTCAATTGTGCAAAAAATCCTTGGGCAGAATTCAAGTCAGAAAATGAATAAAAAATATAAAGTGTAAAAACGCACAATTAAAAGATAAATTGTACGTGAAAAAAGATTAAATGACAAAATGTCAAATTGTCAAATTGAATTGAGTTTTGGAAGAGATTTTTTTTTTTTTTTAATCTTTAAATAATGTGTTTTAAGTTTCCGATCAGTACATTGTAGATCCATTTCAAGAAACAACGGAACGTCAAATCGAGTTGCACTCGTAACTTTTATGCAATAGTATGCGTTTTGTTTTTTATTTGCATAATTTGGTTCCATGGGCTTTAAATATAAAATAATGTTAGTTTGCATGCTATTTATTTTTAATATTGATGTAACAAAAAAATTTGGCTCATCAAGAAAGATATGAATTATCACCTCAAATTACTTTATCGACCACGAACGATCTGCACAAAATCCAAGTGAACAAGTTTGACGTAGGCCCTCCGATACTTAAGTCATTAACTTTATAAATTGTATAAAATATAATTATTCCTCATAAAATCATGAGTTACATGATATATGGTAATTGAATTTCTGAAATATGAACTTGAATCCTTATTTATAAACTTATTTAAATTTGTCCACCAACCAATATGATTCTTTCATAAGGTGATATTATATCTCTTAATTATACTCAATTCTCATAATAAGAAAATATTCTCATACTAAAATTCTTATTTTCCATAATTCCATAATAATCAGAAAAATCTATTATTATAATTTTATCGATCTGCTGAGGCCCCATAACCACATAAAATCATATTACCATATACGCCGGGACCTAAAATCTTCTACAATTTCGTTACTTTTTTACCATATATAATCGAGTTGATTTTTGATATCATATCAGTTAGTCCCCAATATTCTAGCTGATGTAGGTACAAAATCAGGTAGAATATAAAAACAAAGAACTTTGCGATATGCTAGTTCTTAACGAAATATTACCATTATTTTGATGACCTTCATCAATTCAGTAATTAATTCAACACATAAAAAATTCATGTATCTATTAAACCATATTTCAACAATGACCATAACCACGAACCATTTATTCGACCTAAAATAGGCCACAACTAAACAAAAAACCACAAAGTATTCCACACCAAAATTATAACCCTAAACCATAAATCATTAGTCCGATCTATAATAGGTCGGTCAAAAACCACAACCACAAAGCATAAACCTTAAACCATTTATTCGACCTAAAACAGATCCATCCATATTCATATAACCATCCCCGACCTAAACAAGCGTTGTGTACCATATCCATAACCTTACCATCTCCGACCTAAACAATCTCGGACCATAATCATAAACCATTTCATAAAATCACGAACCATCTCCAACCTAAATAAGTATCGGGCTATCTACATTCATATAACTATATAAGCATCTCAATCATAATACGACCTCAGACCGTAACCACTTAAACCAAACCATAGAACATAATCATTCAAACCGAACAAGTTTGACTTCAAATCAAGTATACCATATTAAATAAAGGCAAAAATATTTTTTTATTCCGATAAGTGACCACTCTTTGATATTTAGTCCGGTTTTTTGTCACACTTGAAAATTAGTCCACTAAGTGGACTAAATGCAGATTTTTGGTCCACTGACCGCCTAGAGCAGGTCATCTTTACCGGAAGATGACGTGGCCACTTACAAAAAAATAAATAAATCAAAAACTGTTAGTCCACTTAGTGGACTAATTTCAAGTGTGATTCAAAACTGGACTGAAAGTCAAAGAGTGGGTCACTTACCGGACTAAAAGAATAACTTTGCTAAGTTTAAAACTATTGATATGTTTGATGATAATAAGTTAAACTATAATTAGACGTATAATGTAATTTGAAAAAAATTATTTCATAATATATAAAAGTGAAGTTATTTACATTTAACTTATTTTAGAGAGCGAATATACGCACCCCATTTATTTATGAGTTCTCCCCATAAAAAATTCAACAAAATGTCAAAATTATCCAACAAATACTAAATACCCAAAATATATCATCTCCTCCAACCCTCCACCACCACTCCAACTCTTCCATTAGCGTCGCCCATCACACCGTCGTCGCCACTGCCATAGCTGTCGTCATTGTGCCACCACCAAATAGGAAGAAGAAAAAATATTGGTGGGTGGTGAAAGGTAAGTGACGGATCTAGGTGGTAAATGGTAAAAGATAAATGCAAAATCGGGGTGTTCGTCTTTGGTTTCTCGAACAAAACTCATGTGTTTGAACATTTTGATAAATAAGCAATAGAATAAAAACCTACAAGTTATAAATAAGCAATAAGATAAAGTAAAAACCTACAATCTAAAATTAAAAATAAAAATAAATAAGGATTTTTTTCTCCCAAACATTTCATTTTTATTTTTACCTATATCATATTTTTTTTGGACAATTGCCTCCTAATTACACTTACTCTCCAAAAATCTACAGTTATTTTTTAGTTCGGTAAATGACCACTCTTTGACTTTTTAGTCCAGTTTTTGATCACACTTGAAAATTTGTCCACTAAGTGGACTAAATGCTGATTTTTAATCCAGTGACCTTCAGTTTTTTATTTTTTTTCTTTTTTTTTGGTAAGTGGCCACGTCAGTTTCCGGTAAAGATGACCTGCTTTAGGCGGTCACTGGACCAAGAATCAGCATTTAGTCCACTTAGTGGACTAATTTTTAAGTGTGACCAAAAACCGAATTAAATGTCAAAGAATGGTCACTTACCGGACTAAGAAAATATTATTACCTTAAATAAATCAACCCATATAAACCAAATAAATCATATAAAACTAAATAAACCCTATCAAACCAAATAAATCATATAAAACCAAATAAACCCTATTAAACTAAATAAATCAGCTAATCGTATAAATCATATTAAACCAAATAAATTTTATCAAAGCAAGTAGAACACATTAAATATATCAATTCATATAAATCAAGTAAACCATATAACCAAATAAACCAACTAGTACCCCATATTTAAGCTAATTGAACCAAGTCAATCAACTAAACCATATTAATCGAGACCATATCAAATAACATCAAACCAAATAAAAACTAGTTAAACCAAATAAAATAGCTACCATATTTATATTATTTTACACTTTTCATTCAATTTTATTTTGCTTTTTTTATCAATTCTCTCAACTCGATAATTACGGTTTATTGATTTGGGTTTGTTCTTTACTTTTAATCAAAACGAAGCGAAGTAGAGTAAAAACATGCATAAGTAGAAGGAGTTGCATTCAGTCCTAAATATATGACGACATAAACCCTCCAGATTAGGGTGAAACCTAATAGGGGAATTCAATTGTTCGCATTGCTATCTTGGGGGTTTTAATTAGAAAGATATTCCGATTAATCAACTCAATGTTAGGATTAATTCACTCGAAACTCAAGATTTTAATTAAAATGGAGAATTTCTACAGTCTTTGAAAGCGTGAAATAATATGCGGGTTTAGTGTACTTAAGGGATTATGATGATCTATTTGGGTACAATCACAAGGTGAATTTAGGAGGATTTTACATTTAAACACATCATTCTCACATATTCATTCTTAAAAAATAAGCCTTTTCGTTTGTTTAATCACTTGTTTAGTTTAATTACATATGTTTAGTTAAGTAGTTTATTAAAATAACCTTTTATTCGGTAAATTAAATAATAAAAAAGACGGCTAGTACTAATAATCATAGTCATAGAGGGAATGATATCAGGTGCTCTAAATCTATACACTATAAACGATCGGCGCACTTATCGAGACTTCTGTAGAGTAACTTTTTAATCATCATTGTGCCATGTTACATTTCTGGATACTTCTATTCTTCTGTGCTTTGAGCATATATTCCAAGTACATGCCTTGAGCACATATCCCGAGCTTAGGCCTTAAGCATATACCCCTGAGCTCTGGCCTCGAGCATGGTTAGGAAAGCCCACTCCAAGATGAGTGCTCTCCTATTCCGACGTCGAGCAGGGATGAAAGTCGGCATTAGACGGTTAGTGCTTGATACCCTTATCTCTTACTAAGGTTTTATAATCTTGGGTTCTTTAAGTATATTGAGCTAAATGGTTAACCTTGATAGGCTCTTTCCCGGTGGTCTTCGCGTGTCCTAAGCTCCACTAATGCCCCGAGTTCCACTGACGTATCGAGCTTATATCGAGACTTGCTGCGTAGGTCTATTTTATCTCAAAAGAGTAATATTGAAATTTTTCCATGACATATGATGCATACAAATTACTTGCAAGATCAAATATATGACATCTTTAAATTAACAAGACAAAATTTGCTTTGTACCCTTTCTTCTTTAATCAAAATGTAAAATAGTTGAGTGTGAGATGCTTCTAATTTTGATGATAAGCTTTTAGTATTTTTACTAATAATTACGAAGAATATTGTTGTTGACACTCCTATGCTCAAATTTTCATCATTATCAAAAATGATCACTTCTCTTCCTAAATACACATTCCATTCAAACATAAGCGTTTGTCTTTCGGTCCAAAAACTAAATTTGGAAGTTTCTTAACTTTTCTTTCTTTCTTTTTTTTTTTTTCAAAAGTTCAACTTTTATTTTTGCACCTTTTATACATACCCAGTCTGGGCTTATGTGTGTTAACCACACACTCGCTAATCTTGCTAAAATGAACCAAATAATAATAATAATAATAATAATAATAATAATAATAATAATATGTACAACGCATGCATTCAAATCTTGTTCAGAGTAGATTTTTACAACACTGATTATTTAAAAATGATTTAATCCGATGGTTACATTTTCTGCGAATATTAATTCTCCTCCCATCTATATATATATAATAACAATGTTTTCTATATGAGGCAATTGTTTTGTCTCCCGCCAAAACTGTTTTCTTTCCCCAAAAAGAAACTTTGTTGGCGCAAAAGTCACTTTTGTTGACTTTTCAACTGTTTTTTTTTATTATTATTTAAATATCCTAGCCATCATTGTTGACTTTTCAGCACAATTTGAATTCACGTCTTATTTATGTGTGGCCATACGAATTTCGGATTTGCACCTATAAATTAGGAAACAGAATTTTCACTTTTTTTGACTTTTCAACTGTTTTTTTTTAATTTAAATATCTCAGCCATCATTGTTGACTTTTCAGCACAATTTGAATTCACGTCTTATTTCTGTGTGGCCGTACGAATTTCGGATTTCAGAAATAGAATTTTCACTTTTCTATTTGTTATAATATTTTTTTAATGATTTTAATTTATACCCGTAAAAATTGTCGATTGTCATATGTTAATATTTCCAGTTTGTTATAAATATTGTTTGATACTTTTAATTATGATTCGGCTGATTTATAAATTCCCGATTGTCTATACTGAATGAAAAAAAACAATCGAGGAAAAAAATAAAATAAATAATTTACAGGCCCCAAATAAATAAGAAAATGAAAAAACAAAGCAAGAGAGCAAATTAAATAAATTAAATACAGGCCACAACTAAGGAAGGAGAAAAAAAATAAAGCAGGGAAATAAATAAATATATATGCCCAATTATATAATAATTTGCGTGCCTGCTGTGTAAAATCAGTAGTAATTTCAACCCGATTCTCTTGCAGAATTAGAATCCTYTAAAATGTAAATACAATAAATCAGAATCAGATTGAATTAAGGTTATTAAAATATCAGAATATATCAGATTAAGTTAGATTTTTTAGCTTATTTCAAGGTACACGGTTTTGTTAAATATATTGATATTGATTAAAAGATATGCCACATGTTTTATTAGGTAATTAGGTAATTAGGTAATTAGGTAATTAGGTAACAAAGAATTCGGTCGTTTTATTTTATTTATTTATTCTTTAGATATGTTTGGGGGCAACTAATCATCAACGTTTCACGATTAAAAAAATCACATAAAAGATCTACTAAAATATATAAAAAAATTGATTGCTATAATTGAGGGATATGAGATCTGATTTTTATTCTTGGATGACCGAAATACCTTATTTAAAATTCTTAGGGTTCCACGGAATTCACCCTATAAATACAGGGTTATATTAACTGCAAGAAATCAATTCCATACTTCCGAATGTGTCTTTGTTTTCTCTCTATTTTCAAAACTTGGGCTGCTAAGATATTTGGAACAATGCCTCCACTTTCCGGATATACAAAGGACATCGACCGCACTAATAAGAATGCTCTAAAGCTTAGAGTTGTTCGGTTGTTTGAGAGATCTGGATACGAAGATAAAGATAAAAAATCTTCTATTGAAATTGTATTTCATGATGTGGAGGTAATTATTCATAAAGTTTTTTCTGTGGGATTTATATAGGATAAATATACTTGCTCATTATTAATCAATTATGTAGTATAATTAAACTAAATCGAATCTAACCACTTATAAACAGGGAGGATGCATCACCGGGGTGATAAAAAAGATTAATGTGAAGTTGTTCGAAAGTCGTATAGTGGAAGGTCGCGTTTATGCGATTAGAAATTATTACGTGGAGAAAAATACGGTAAATTCCGCACTACCGTGGTTAAATTCAAAATTGTTTTCCATGCGAAAACAATCTTGGTTGATGTTAAGGAGGATGGTTTCCCCAATTACGTGTATGATTTTCGACCCTTTGCAACACTTATGGACGTCAATAAAATTGACGAGACGATGCTATTTGGTAAGTTTCATAATATTTTTGAATAGTAACACTAAAATTTAAAATTTTGGCATCTCTTAAATAATCTAGTTGAATTTGTTGTTGTAGATGTTATTGGAAAGGTGGCGGAAATCTGCAACCCTCAAGACAAGGAGCTTATGGGAGGACGTCGAACAAGGTTAATCGAGGTCATTCTGGAATACTTGAGGTAATTTTAAAGTTATACAATTTTCAAAAATGAATTGTTTAGATTTTTATTTATTTATTTATGAGTCAATTGTTTTTTTGGTGTTTTTTTTGGTATTATAGTGGAGACGCTTAAGTTGCACACTTTGGGGTGAATATGTCGACCAAGTTTTGGCTTTCGAGAGTGGATTGTCAGCGGAACCTCCCGTTATGATATTGCAAATGTGTCGCGCGAAGGTTTATAGAGGTAATAATATAATTGTATTTTTAATTTTATTTATTTTTTAATTATATTTTTGATCAATATATCACTTTTATCAATTTATTTTCTTCTATTTTCAAGTTCTATTTTATGTGAATTATTATTCTATTTTATATTAATAGATTTTAGATTCTATTTAAATCTCAGCATGCGTCCTAATTGTAGTTATTTAATTATGTTTATATCATATTTATAAAAAATGTTTTTAATATGGCTACTAAAATTATGTTAAGGGTTTATTTTTAAATTCTGTTTTTTTAACTATGTTTTATGCGAATTATTATTCTATTTTCTTAATTTTGTTCTATTGAAAAATTATTATTCTATTTTTTTAATTATGTTTATGCGAATTATTAATCTGTTTTTATAATTCTGTTTTATATTAATAGATTTCAGGTTTTATTTAATCTAAGAAATTGTTTCATTAACTGTATTCTATAATTATAGATTCTGTCACTCTATCGAATTCATTTGGGGTGACAAAGTTGATTACTTCCGGTTCGGTGCCGGAAATTGTTGACTTTAAAGGAAGGTATGTTTTCTAAATTCTATTCTATTCGTATTTTTCTAAATTTGTGTATTTAATATATTTGAAAATGTGAATTTTATTAAATATAGAATTCTAAAGGGATCGTCTTATCCGACGAAGAGTCTTAGCCGCGGTAGTTTAACACTATCGCGAAGCGAGGTTGATGAGTTTGCCACCGGGAATGTCGTCTTCCATACGGTAGACTATGTGTACACCGTTGAAGAGGTACAATTGTTTTCAATTTGTGTGCTTATAATTTTTATTTGGTTTTTAATGTTTAAATCTTTAATAGAGCTATATTTCAATGCAGCCATGCACATTTTGGATATGTGCTATCATCAGTTCGTTTATTGATGATTGGTGGTACAACGCATGCCCAAAATGCCATAGAAAACTCGAAGAAGATGAGACTCAATTCAAGTGTGGTGGATGTATGAGACAAATTTCATCGGGCGTGTTTAGGTAGTAAATATAACAATTGAAGTAAAAGACTGACCCAACTGAAAAACATATTTAAAAAATTGTTAATATCATCTTTTTTATTTTGATACGAAGGTACAAGGTAAGGATTGAAGTGCTGGACTCCACGGCTAACGCTTCCCTACTATGTTGGGATCGGGAGGCTGAAAAATTGATTGGAAGGTCTTGCCATGACCTTCGAGTCGAATTTTTAGAGGTAGTTCATTAATTTCAAAAAGACTTTGGCTTAAATGTTTTTGTATTTTAAAAAAATTTAATGGTATTTTTTGGCAATGTAGAATCGCACCGATGAAGATCTCCCCGAAGAACTGCTCAAACTCATAAATCAAATGGTGCTTTTCAAGGTGAAGGTCAATGCTGGCCAAATTCACAATGAGTCGAGCACTTTTTCAGTGGTGCGGTTGATTACCGAGCCATCCTTAGTGGCAAAATACAACAAGTGGACTATCGAGGAGGATGTGAGTTATGCTAATTATTTTATTGTTAGATTTTCAAAGATAGTGAAGTCTATCAATTTATTAAATTTTTTTTAAGGTTTGAAAGTTTTTTGAAAACATTTTGTTTTTCGACTCTTTTTATTTTGCTGAAGGAATCAGACTTTCTGACTTTGATTCAAAGAGAGGAAACCGACAATGGAACYGTAACGTACAGCATAATTTTAATTTTTACAAATCAAATACGAAACATATTTTTAGAAATTACATGCATTGATTGATTTTGACTTGAAACTATTGAACATGGTGTCTGTTCCGAGGACGAGGTTACTACTCCTATTAAAAAGTTTGATGTCGTTGAGTTGGATGGTGATAGTTCAACCGTGAGGAAGCTGATGTTCGACGGTGATGGGATAGCTTCTACTTCGTCGAAGACATCTAGGGTTCTAACTAAAGATGGAAAATCGGTGCGAAAAGAAGTCCTGGACTTTGAAGATGATGGGGTTGGTGAGGAAGATGATGAAGATGAACCAAGGATCGGAGGAATTGTGAGGGATGATGAGGAATGAAACATTTCTTTACAATATTTTAATTATTTATTATTTTTCTAAGTTTTATTATTTAATTGGTGTTGGTTTGAATATTGATTTTGGGTGTTTGAATTTATTTGGAGTTGAGTTATAGCATTATATGCTGAGACAATATATATTTAATTTAATTCTGATATTTTTCAGATTTTAAACTACTTAATAAAAATGTTCTATTATTATTAACTTTTATTTTTTATTTATTACTATCACAAAATACATATAATAGTCTGTATTGTGAGTGTATATTTTATCTTCATCTTTTGCACTTATTTTATTATGGAATATTATAGATTAAGGAATAATCTTCGAGGGTAAAAAGAAGTGTTGGAGTTTTATTTGTTTTCACGCGAGAAGAACGACTATTTCGGAAGAGAGTGTTCCATACATCTATAACATGAATTATTTATGAACTAAAACATATCATAAGTTAATAAATTGCAGTCAACACAAAACTATCGAATTATTCAGCATGGAATAATTTAATAAAGTACAGCTATCAAACTCGAGCTCTGATTATACTAACAAATTATTTATTAAAAGTTAAATTAAATATAGAGGCATAGCATAATAAAATAAAGTACAACAAGTTAACGCACTGTCTATATCATCCAAACGATGGTAATTGAGTCCACATTTAATTTGTGAACTACGTTAAGTTAAATATAGAGGCTTACCTATGTTCTCTTTCAGTTATAATAGAAACTTAAATGGATATTTGAACAATTTTGTTTATAAAAAATGTTGTTTGAGAAGTTTTATTAGAAACTACCGAGTTATTATTACTTAATGTACAAGTATTTAAAAAAAAAGGTAGATACGTAAAAGAGTAGTATTTTAAATTTGTACATATTTTAAACAATAAAAAATATTCAATTAAAAATATAATTATGTATTAATATTTTGTAAAGATGAATAATGATTGGTATTTTTTAATATCCATTTGTAAAATTTCAAAGCAAACCTAAAAAAAAAATATTTTCACAATATAACTTTATAAAACTATAATAATAGATAAAAAATGTTTTTTAAAACTAAATTCCTTATCCTCATAAAATTGTTTATCATTGAAAAGTTTCCGATAAAAAATTATTTTCTATTTTTGAYAATCCTAATAACTGCAGGTTCTATTTATAAGATAAGTATTATGGTTATCTTATAACTATTAACTATAAAAATATAGATACGTATGATAAAAAAATATTATCTATTTTTGAGAATCCTAATAACTGCAGGTTCTATTTATAAGATAAGTATTATGGTTATCTTATAACTATTAACTATAAAAATATAGATACGTATCTTACTTATTTAAAAAAAGATTTTGTTCTAAATATCTCTCCGCGTGCCTATATAATTATCTATGACTAACCCTAATATCATAAATTTATGACTATGCGGCCGACAACTCAATTGGGTTTACACCATTATTAAAAGAACAAACACGCATACATACATTCGAAAATAAACACATAAATACATCTGAAAACAAACACATAACGGATAATAATACATTTGGAGCAGCCCATTGGTAGACAACATCATGGTGAGGAAGGCCGAAACCATACGAAAAAGGGCACAAATAGACAGAACACTGACAGGTAATTTTTGTTTATGCTTAATATCATTATGAATCAGTCATACCTGTTTTTCTGTCTATCCTTTAATCTGCAGTTAGTAAATTACAGAAATTAGTAACATATTTAAATTGTTATGAATATGTTATTAGGTATTTTGAGAAACTTAAAAGAATCATGTGAATAAAGTATTTTTTTACCTGTTTAGCATCAGTCCTACGAGTTGTGTCTCCTGGGATTKTTTCTTTGCCAGTTTTTCTGAATCTGTGAGGTAGCAATAAACAGTTAGTATTAAATTATATTTTATTCAATATTTAATCTATTTGTATAATGTTAAGATGGACAATGTGGTACTTATCTTTTTTACTGTTGTGTTTCTTATCCAGTCTATGTTCCCTTACCTGTGTTCGCTGACCTGCATAAAACATCAAACATATACAAATTAATATTGCACTGTAAACATAAAACAGTGGATTATATAGTTTAATGCTTAAATGTTAGTTTTCTAAAAGATATGTCTTTATTCGTGGCGTTATTACACCTACTTAGACCCTGGACTCCATTCGGAGGCATTATCATACTACGATAGGTCATGTTAGGTTTCCAGCCGATAAACTTTGACATATCTTTAAAAAGAAATTCTTATTTGGCTAAGTATGAATTGAATTGAGTGCAGAAAGTTTATTTGTGTACTTATCTTTGTTCCTAAATATGCTGAGTGCTATTGCTTGCCTCCTCCCTGTGTTCTCTGACCTGCATAAAACATCAAACATATACAAATTAATATTGTACTGTAAGTATAAAACAGTGGATTATATAGTTTAATCCTCAAATGTTAGTTTTCTAAAAGATATGTCTTTATTCATGGCGTTGTTACACCTACTTAGACCCTGGACTCCATTCGGAGGCATTATCATACTACGATAGGTCATGTCAGGTTTCCAGCCGATAAACTTTGACATATCTTTAAAAAGAAATTCTTATTTTGCTAAGTATGAATTGAATTGAGTGCAAACAATTTCTTTGTGTACTTATCTTTGTTCCTAAATATGCTGAGTGCTATTGCGTGCCTCTTCCCATTTCCTGAGTAGCTTTTTCCAATATGAAAGTGAATTATGTTAAACTTCTTTAACTTAAGTAGATACAAAAGCAGTGAGACAGCTTTGAACATAACACACTCAAGAGAAAAATAATAACTCTGTAAACATACTAAGACAGAATACCAAAGTTTACAATTTGCTGACCATTAATTGTTTTAAAATATTACATTGCTTTATAATGGTTACATAAAAAATCATACCATGTAGATGAACAGCATGAATAACAATGTATTAGAAAACACTCTATATAAATCAACAAGCAATCATCTTTATTTAATAGTTTAAAACTTATCAATAGTGTACTGCTCAGCTAATCTTGGAAGAAAAAATACCAAACATTAGCAATCATACTCAAATAGATTAAAAAAGTTTACTAATGAGCTGAACATAAATTGTTTGGTATAATACATTGTTTTATAAAAACAACTCATATATCAACATATTACAAATTAGGGTTTCAGTGGTTGTATAAAAATTCCTTCATGCAAAAACAACCCATATATCTGTACAACATGCATAATACCATAAGATATCACACTACATATAACTTGAGAAGCATGAGACAAAGATTAAAAGTAAAAGATTTCTCATAAGTGTTTTGCTCAGATACATGGTAAAAGAAAAAACAATATCAATAGTTTCATACAATGTTGAACATGCAACTACAGTAAATAAGAAGACATTTGATTGCAGTAAACAAGGGGCAGTCACACATATTCTTATTAAGAGCAGAACAAATTTCTAGGTTGCTTCATAATTTATTCTGTTCATTGCTTAAGCTAATCAAAAAGCAAGCAGACAAAGACTCATATCTGCACATTTTTAAGTAAAAACAAACCATACAGATAATTGTACATTCAYCATCCTGACATTTCATTTATTCTTTATTTAATTCTTTATTTAATTTAAAAAAATGATAATTTGATGAAAATGATTATTGCAGTAGCAAATTTTAAATAAACAAAGATGTATTATATGAAAATGTTTTGCATGTTTTTGTTTTTTTATTTATTTAATTTGTATATCAGTCAAATTGATAATTTTACCTGTATAAGATGGAAATTATGTCTGGATCCTTCTTTATATTTTTTGGACGCGTCCTTTAAGACTAGAATCGACTAGATGGAGCTGCCGGCAACCCTTCTTTCTTATATAGAACCTCGAAGGAAGTCAAAATAAAAAAATATAGAAAAACGTTAGATTACAAAAAATTATTACAGTAGATCTAATGTTTTATCACACTGGATCGAAAAATATTTTATTACACTAGATCGAAACATATATGTAGTAGATCTAACACCAGAGACTGACTTTGGACCATATCAAAATATTTTTTTAATAGATCCAACCCGATATACTTATTTTGGATCAGATCTGTAGGAATTTTGAATAGATCTAAAAATATAGACTGATTTTACACAGATCGAAAATTATTTTGAAAAATTAGTTAATGACTGAATTTGCACGGATCGAAAATTATTTTGAAAAAATAATTAAGAAAATGAGTTATTTTGTTCAAGATCGACAAACCTCTAGCGTTTGGGTTTCTGTGTATGAGCGGCGGAGTGAAGCAGGTCGTCGGGGTGAGCAGCTGAGTGGAGCGGATGGTATTTCTGGGCTTGAGCGGTGGAGCGTTTCTGGTTGGAGAAAGAAGACATATGAGGTGGCGAAGTAGTGGCGGATGTAGGCTACGGTGTTGTGTGTGAGCGGTGTGGCTAGGGATCGGAGCGGTGGGTTTTGGTTTGTTCTCCGGTCAAGAGCGGCGGAGAGTGCAGAGAGTTTAGAAGAGCGGCGGAGAGTGCAGAGAGTTTAGAGGAGCGGCGTCTTTAGGGTTAGGGTTGGGAGAAATGAAATGTGTGGCCGAAAATGTAGGGTTAGGTATTTATACCTAGGGTTAATTCGCCTGCACTGATCTCGACCGTTGGATGAAGTGTATTTAATCCGGACCGTACGATGTTGGGTGGGTCGGTTTATGGGCTCTGAACCGGTTTGTGGCTTAATGATAATTCGAATTGGACACGGGTTATGGGCTGGATCCGGTTTCAGAACACGGGCCAGTTTGAATATTTTTACGGGCTCAACATACTGGGCTTCAGAGTTTACAATTTGGACTCCAATTAAATTAATGTTTGGGCTAAGATGATATTATTTAAATGGATTGAATTATTAATTCAAGTCCATAAAATATTTATAAATTAAATTAATTTTAAAATTATTTTAAATTTATATGAATTTTAAAGTTATATTATGATGTTATTAAATAAAATTTATTTATCTTTAGATTAAATTAATTAATTATGCATTAGCGAATTTATTTTAATTTTACATTTCAAATTTTATGCACGTATATTAAATCGATTTTGTCTTTATCTTTGATTATCTATTATGATGTTAGATATTTTATTTATACGTATTTAATTAATTATTATTTACATGATATAATATACATGAATGATTTGTTTTTGAAATCATTCTCTATTAATGTAGATCGATCTAATTTAATCTTTTTATTTTAATAATAACAAATATAAATATAATATCGGGTTGTTTGTAAATTTAGATATTTATTCAGATTAGGATTACTTTTGTTGAACTATGTTATTATTCAATGACGATTGAATTTATTTTTTGGTTGTAATTGTAAAGATTCAAGTAGGTAAGTAAATATAAATTTACTTATTTTAAATTTATATGAAATTTAAAATTATATTATGATGTTTTCCAATAAATTTTAGTGGTCGATTTTAAAATAAAAGAATTATGCATTATTATATAGATTTCAATTTTTAATTTCAAAATGCATGTGTATGTGTAGTATATATATAATTTATTAATTCTTAAATGACATAAGATATTAGAATAGTAATTTTGTATATTTCTTATGATTTATTTTACATAATTTAGAATTGAAGTAAGGTATTGGAATAATATATGTATTCATTTTTTATGCATATACAGAAATGGTGTATGTGTATTTTTGTATTTGTATACATTTTATTAATTTTGAACTAAAAAAAAGATATTTGAATAATGTCTTATTATAATATTATGTTAATTTGGATTGCACTATAATATCAGAATATTGGGCTTATGTGGATTTAAATTTGGACTCAAGTTAAATTATTCTTGGTTTGTATTTAATTATTTAAAATGTATTGGTTGTTACGAGACTCTCCACTCACGTCCTTGAATGCAAAATTATAACCGGTGCAAAGGTGGGAGAAAAAATGTTGCTTCCCCAAATGAGTCTAACGCCTTCCGACGTTAGGATACCTTTCAAATTTCAAAGAAGGCAATTCCCGCTCATGATTTCATATGCCATGACGATAAATAAGAGTCAGGGTCAATCGCTCTCGAACGTCGGCCCTTTTTGAAGAATCCCGTGTTCAGTCACGGTCAGTTATATGTTGCCGTGTCACGTGTCACCCATCGAAAGGGATTGAACATATTAGTTTGTGGTGATAACGATTCGGGATCGAACGTGACCAATAATGTGGTGTATAAAGAAGTATTCACGAACGTATGAACTTAACATTCATGTACGTTTTCGATTTATAATTTATCAAGTGTGAATCTTTTAGTTATTTCTCTCAATCTTTATTGTAGATATTTATTTATTTATTCACATATTAAATAATAAATAAAATAATATTAAAACAACTTGAATTTCTATATTTAACTTTCTGTCCGTGCATCGCACGGGTGAAAAAAAAAATAGTTAGCTTTTACGACAATAAATCATGCGCATCTAGAAGTGTTTGAAAAAACACTCCCGTGTATTCAATTAACATATTCTACGCCTGAGATCATGGTAAAATAAAGGTGCTGATTTCTTATATATTTTATGTTTTCATTTTCTGCTCGTGATCATTGTTCTACTATAAAAGAAGCAAGAGAACATTACATATACGTACTTTCAAAGTACACGTAAGAAATAAATATAGATCAAATAATAACTAAGTTTCTCAATTTTCTTTTCTCATCAATATAGCTAGCTATGGCGAAAAGCAGTGTTAAGGTGCTAGGAGCGTGGGCAAGCCCATTTGTTCAAAAGGTCGAAATAGCTCTTAATCTAAAGTCCATCGAATATGAATTCATCCAAGAGGATCTGGGCAACAAAAGCCAACTCCTTCTTGAGTCCAATCCGGTTCACAAGAAAATCCCGGTTTTGATCCACGATGGGAAGCCCGTATGCGAGTCCCTCATCATTGTTCAATACATTGACGATGTTTGGACGAAAAATGGCCCATCCTTTCTCCCTTCCGATCCTTATGATCGTGCCACGGCCCGTTTTTGGGCCGCATACATTGATGATAAGGTAAGTTAATAAACCTTTCCTAATAGTTTTTGATGTGATCGAGGGATATTTTTGTCCAAAAAAGGGGTGTTTTATAACATAAAAAGGAAATTATTCAACTTCCGTATTTTAATAATGTTCAAATTGACATATATATCCCTGCGTGCAGATATATCCATGTATGAGGACAATCGTATTTGCTGATGGAGATGAAGCTAAGAAGACAGCTGGCCTAGAGGAAGTCAATCAGGTGCTGGCTCTGTTAGACGATGCCTTCATAAATTGCAGCAAAGGACAAAAATTCTTTGGGGGTGACAAAATTGGGTGCGTGGACATAGCATTGGGCAGTTACTTGGCATGGATCAGAGTGCTTGAGAAATCGTGCAGTAATAGTTTGATTGATGAAACCAAGACTCCAAATTTGTTCAAGTGGGCTCGAGAATTTTGTCATGTTGATGCTCTTAAGGGTGTCTTGCCTGAAACTGATAAGCTTCTGGAGTTTTCTATTTCGTATGCTGCTCGAGTTAAAATGGCTAATACCAAATAATAAAGTTAAGATAAGAGGGTATAAAAAAATAATTTTACTACTCTACTACTAATAATAAGTTGATATTTCTGATGGTTTAATTTTTATATTTTAGTTGGGTATCTGTTTCCGACTTTGTAACCTCAAATTTCGTTGTGTTGTATTGAAGTAGAGAACTGTTTCCAGTTTTCATTGAGAAGCTTTTCCTGTTCAAATAAATATATTTATCCATATTCGACATATTTTATCTAATGTTGCGAATGTAGAGATTCAAATTGAAGGCAATTGGATCGAAAATCCACCCTTAACTAGTTTATCACACAAGTGGGGAATTTTTTATTTTCTTTTTCTATTATGTTGTCCACTTTCCAATTTAAAATCAAGATATTGTTTACTATTAAAACACATACACGAAATTGGTAAAATTATCAAAAAATGTACAAAATTATTCCGATCGGGCCTTTTTACTGACGTGGCGTGATTCAATAATTTCTTATCATTTTTCTTTATTTTTAAACATTAATTGAAAAAAAAAACCTGAGAAAGAAATCAATTTTGGTGTATCATATTGACCATATTCCAGAAAATATACGTGACATTGATAATCATCAAACCACATCTGCTAAGTTGGCCAATTCATCGAAAATGATCCAAAAAAGCTTGATTGGGGCATATTTCTGACGTGGAGTTAGTTTATATTTTCTTCTCATTTTTATTAATTTTATACATTAAATTGACGACAAAATCCTATCTGTCCTTCATTCTTTTTCCTTGAATCAAATTAATATATTTTATTAATTAAAAAATTAAAAAAAAATCCAGTGATAAATAAAAAATATAAAGTAGATCTCAAAAAAATTATAAAATAAATATAAAACTTTTTATAATTTTTTATTATTAGTAAGATTTTAATTATTAAAAAATAAATAAAATTAGAAATAAATACTAAAATATAAATTGAATTAAAAAAATTATTTAAAATATAGATATTTATAAAAAATAAATCTAATTTTATTCATATAAAATTATATATATGTTTTATAATTTTTTATTATATATTTTATGGTTTTATATTTATATCTAATTGCATTAGCTAATTCTTTTTATTAATAATCATTTCCTAGTATAAATTTCTATAATTATTTATAATTTTTCAATATTTTTTTATATTTTTGTATTTATCTTAAAATTTTAATTATTTTTTATTGATTCAAATTTTATTGATTAGATTAAAGAAAAAATAAAAATAAAACGAAAAATAAAAGGGAGGGCAAAACATATTTGTAATGTTTATAATTATAGAAAAAATAAAAATATAGCACTATGCCACATCATCAAGAACTTCGACCAAACTTTTGTTGGACTATTTTTTACGAATTGGCTTACATAGCAGATGTGGTTTGATAATGGTCAATGTCACGTACCTTTTTTTGAATGTGGCCTATATAATGGACCAAAATTGATTTCGTTCTCAGATTTTCTTGTTCAATTAATGTTAAAAAAAAATTGATAAGAAATTATTGAATCACACCACGTCAAAAAAGCCCGATCGGGATAATTTTTGTACCCTTTTTTGATGATTTTGTCAACTTCGTGTTTTGATAGTGGACAATATCTTGGTTATAAATTGGAAAGTGGACAATACAATTGACCAAAAAAATAATTTCCCCCGCATAAGTGCATTGTCCAAATACTCAGGCAAATGTTGTGGATGTAAGGAGTAATAGAGAGAGACCTGATAAGTTCAGGTCGCCTGGTCATAAACTTCTTAGCGACCTGAAGAAGAGTGCAGTGTCAGGTCGCACGGTTGGTGACCTCTCAGGTCGCACGATAGGTTGCTCGGAGGTCGAACGCACTACTGACAATGGGTCTCAGATGAGGACAACCTACCTGACGTCCGGAATTCCTGCTCTAGGTCCGGCAAGATCAGTTGTTAGCATCCTGGCTTCTCTCCTCTCTTTATGAAAGTCTACTTACCATGATGTTTGGTCTTGCATCCTCAAGAGAAATTTGGCAAACTCTGGAGGCCGACTTTTCCAGTCAAACTGCAGCTAGGAAGATGCAGTACAAGATGCAGCTCTCCTCTATCAAGAAAGGAACCATGAGCATCAGTGAATATGTTAACAAGGTCAAGAGTTGCTGTGACATGCTAGCTTTAGCTGGTCAACCTGTTTCAGAAGAAGATCAAGCGATGCATGTTCTCACCGGGCTTGGAGGAGATTTTGACCCAGTGGTGGTAGCAGCTACAGCTCGGAGTGACTCACTCACCCTTAGGAATATTCTGCCTATGTTATTAAGCTTTGAGAACAGACTGGAAGCTGGAAATGCATCCTACTTCATCAACACAGAAGGATCAAGCCCTACTATCAACATTGCCAATCAGTACCCTGGTCAAAAAAAGGACACCTGGACTGGTGCAGGAGTGAACAGAGGAAGAGGTCGCCAACCTGGAAGAGGTGGACGAGGAAGGACCAACAGCTACAGAGGACGAGGTGGAAGTGGTTTCAGACCAGGAAAAAGGTCACCATGTCAAATCCGTGGTTACTCTAACCACTCTACTGACAAGTGCTATTATCGATTTGATACTGCCTACACTGCTCAGTCCAATGCACAGAACAGTCTTAACACTTCATCGAGCTCCTACTGCGCCTATCCCATGACATCACTGATGTCAGATTCAGGGAGCGATGCGAGCTGGTATGCTGACTCTGGAGCCTCTAATTATGTCACAAATGATCTTGCTAATCTCAGCATTGCCTCAGAATTCCAAGGAAACAGCAAGGTTCAAGTAGGGTAATTTACGGTTTCATTCCAGCAACAAATCCTTTTTACTCAAAAAACTTTTTCATGTTCCACACATCACTAAGAACCTCATCAGTGTCTCTCAATTCGCTCAAGATAACTCTTTTTACTTTGAATTTCACCCTACTTCTTGCTATGTAAAGGACCAGGTTACACATCAAATTCTTCTCCGAGGCTCTCTTAGGAATGGTCTTTACAAATTTGACATCCAGCTCGCTCACCTCATCCAACTCATCATCAACACCATCTACCTCTTTCACGAGACAAAACCCTAGTATCTTCATCACTGAGTCCAGTGATTCGAATAAAGAAGCAGCTTTATAGTTGTGGCATCTTAGATTAGAGTATCCTGCCAATAATATATTACAAGAAGTTTTCAGAACCTGTAATCTTTCCATTTCTAATGTTAGTAAAATTACCTTTTCTACTTGTTGTGCTTGTCTTCAGGGTAAAAGTCATAAACTACCATTTTTCCCTTCAGGAACCGAATATTCAAAACCCTTTGATCTTGTACATACCGATGTATGGGGTCCTGATCCTGTCAAATCCTCAAATGGATTCTCCTATTATGTTTCCTTTATTGATCATTATACTCGATATACCTGAATCTATCTGCTAAAGCATAAATCTGATGTGCTCGCTGCCCTCACTCATCTGAAAAATCTTGTCCTTACTCAGTTTAATTCTAAAATCAAATCAGTACAAAGTGACTGGGTATCGTGAGTCAACTTCCCGGACTGAAACAAAATTGCCTTGATGAAAGAAAACATTGACACATTGTTGAAAAGGGTCTTTCTCTCCTCTCTCATTAGCATCTACCTATCAAATACTGGGATGATGCCTTCACCACTGCTGTCTATCTCATAAATCGATTACCTTCTAAAATCACTCAGTATAAAAGTCCTCATCAGCTCCTACTAAATCAAGTTCCCAACTACACTCATCTCAAACCCTTTGGGTGTCTCTGTTACCCTCATCTTAGACCGCTCAATAAACACAAGCTTCAATTCAGGTCGCTTCCTAGTACATTTATTGGTTACAGTGAACACTATAAGGGTTTCAAAGTCCTACTACCAGATAACAAATTTATAATCACCAGACATGTGATCTTTGACGAGCTCAAATTCCCCTTTTCTAAAAACTCTGAACCTCACTCCTGCTCCAACATTCAACCATCGATCCTTGGTCCTCCACCTCTTATACCACAAGCGACCTCGCCAAATGTGCCAGCGAGCTCCACACAACCACATGCGATCTCACCACAACCATGTGCGACCTTATCACAATCGCCTGCGACCTCCACACAATCGCCTGCGACCTCATCACAGTCTCATGTTAAGCCCTCCATACTTGGTCCACCTCCTTCCATACAAGTACCCCAGAATCCATACCACGCAACCTCACCATCACCTCCAATGGTCCAATTTCCCAGTTCTCCCCATCAACCAATCTCACTATCCTCCAACCAATCTAGTCCATCCACTATTCCTCTTACTGTTGAATTACCAATTATGGGCTCTCCGCATGCCTCTCCGTTTCCTCGTACTAACCCTCTTGCAGGTAAACACCATATGGTCACATGGGCTAAGACAGGAATTTACAAGCCCAGGGTGCCCAGTGCTCAACTTCTCGATTTCCAGGAGCCCTCCTCCTATGTTGAGGCTTTAGCGCATCCTAAGTGGAAAGCAGCTATGAGTGAAGAATATGCCGCTCTCCTTAAAAATCAGACACGGTCTCTCTCTGAGCTACCTCCGGGCAAGTCCTTGATCGATTGCAAGTGGGTGTTCAAACCAAAAACTCATGCTGATGGTTCTATTGCTCGTTATAAAGCCAGACTGGTCGCTAAGGGATACAGTCAGGTGCCCGGTTTTGATTTTTCTGACACTTTCAGCCCGATTGATAAAGCTGCAACTATCCGAGTAGTGCTCTCCATCGCAGTCAACTGTAATTGGTCGGTCCAACAATTGGATGTCAATAATGTCTTTCTGCACGGCGAGCTGGACCGATAAATCTTCATGGCTCAACCACCTGGTTTTGAACAGGAGGGTACCAGTCTTCAGGTGTGCAGATTGTCGAAAGCTATTTACGGGCTTAAGCAGTCTCCTCACGCTTGGTTTGGAAAATTGCGAGCTGTTCTTATTAGTTTTGTTTTCTCTGCTTCCCGGGCTGATAACTCTCTCTTCTACTCCAACAGTTTCTCGGGCTGCATATGAGTCTTAGTGTATGTTGACGACATCCTTGTCACTGGAAGCGACAAGGTCGGAATTTCGCGACTTATTAATCACCTTGATTCCACCTTCTTGTTGAAGAATCTCGGTGAATTGAATCATTTTATTGGCATTGAGGTCTCGCACACCGCTCAAAGTCTACATTTGAATCAGGGCAAGTACATTTTAACTCTTCTTGAAAAAGTAGGTATGTCTGGAGCTAAAGCTACACCTACACCGATGGTTGTCTCTCCTGTCCTCTCTAAGTCCCAAGGGGAGCCCACTGTTGATCCAACCTTTTACAGGAGTATTGTTGGAGCTCTTCAATATATCATGATTACTCGACCTGATATTTCTTACAGTGTCAATAAAGTGTGCCAATATATGCACTGTCCTCTCAGCACTCATTGGCGAGCTGTCAAGAGAATTCTGCGATATCTTGCTGGTACCACTTCTTATGGGCTCACCTACAGTAAAACCTCATTCTTTGCTCTGACAGGTTTTTCAGACTCCGACTGGGCTGGTGATCTGGATGACAGAAAACCCATCACTGATTTTTGTATGTTTCTAGGTCGCAATATTGTCTCCTGGTGTTCTAAGAAGCAGACCTCTGTTTCGAGGTCCAGCACTGAGGCTGAATATCGCAGTCTTGCTCATGCTACTGCTGAGTTGGTTTTGGATCCGCTCCTTGCTAAGCGAGCTTCAGGTCACTCTTCCTATTGTTCGCACAATTTAGGTCAATAATCAAAGTGCTATTGCTGTTGCCTCCAATCCTATTCTTCATGCTCGTACGAAGCATTTTGAATTATATCTTCACTTTGTTCGCGACCTCATTGCAAAGAAATCGCTGCAGGTTTGGTTTGTCCCTTCTATTGATCAGACTGCCGATATCTTCACCAAACCACTGTCTCATCAATTCTTTGTTCGGCTTCGGAACAAGCTCTCTGTTCTTCCTCTTGCCGCACTCGAATTAAGGAGGGATAATAGAGAACGACCTGATAAGTTCAGGTCGCCTGGTCATAAACTGCTTAGCGACCTGAAGAAGAGTGCAGTGTCAGGTCGCACGGTTTGTGATCTCTCAGGTCGCACGATAGGTCGCTCGGAGGTCGAACGCACTACTGACAATGGGTCTCAGATGAGGACAACCTACCTGACGTCAGCTGATGTCATCAGCCCTAATCCAGTACATCCAGCTGTTAGGATGTACTGTAGCAATAGTGACTACAGGATTTGAATTAATGTACTGTAGCAGTTTTAGCCACATATTATAGGGTTACCTTTACTATATAGTGGCGATATTCCCTGATGTAATTATGAAGATATGAATCAATGAAATCTTAGCAAAAAAGTTGAATAATAAATATTTCTAAAATATGTGTTCTTTACTTTCTTTCAAGGAGATCATGCAAATGTTAATCTATTCCATATACACTTAGTTTATGGCCCTGTTTGCCAATAAGCGGATAGTGGATAGCTGATCCCATAGCTATTAGCGGATAACTGATTGCATTAGCTGATTTGACTGGTTGATTGTATTAGCAGTTTGTATAAAAGTGTTTGATAAATATTTGAGAGCTGATAACTGCTTGATTGTGTAAAATGATCTAAAAGGGGCATTTGACAATTTATTGTTGATTATTTCTTTTATTAATAATAAAGTTTATAATATATTGAATAATGAAAGTAAATTTTATAAAACAATAATTATTATTTAAAAATTATTATTTATAAAAAAAACTGAGTTGTAAATATTTTAATATATTAAATTTAATTTGGATAATTATTACTATTATTTAATTGTAATAAATTTTTGCATGTAAATTATAATTTTTTTTTGTTAATTTGAGGATAAAATTATTATTCAATTAATTTTCAAAACCTCTCTTCTCAAAAAGCTCTTATATGAAGCTTTTTCAAAATTAATTTTCGGGATCCCAAAAGCTAATTGTAACCTCTATTTACCAACATACCAATTAAAAAGCTCTGTACGTTAATATTTTTTATCAGCAAAAGTAATCTATCAGCATATGCTGAATTTTTTTTTATAGTGTGTTAGAAATAGAAGAGGGTATGTGATATCAATTCCTTATTTGTATCGATAAATTGCCTGCCTATTGCCTTTTCTACTGCATCCGTGTTTCACCATTTTTAAGGCCTTACAAATTGACTTTACAATAGAAATAAAGCGGGGGGAAATCATTCACAGCACTAATTCATAAAATTCGTTCGTGGGCTTGAGCCCAATTTGATTTGACACGTTACTCACGTTTAATATCGTATATATCTATGTCGTATCATTCTCGTGAAAATAGATATAAGACCTCGTTTGGAAAAGAGATATTCGACCTAAAATTAGAGAACTTAATTTAATTGTAAAGATTAATCACTCAAATACTTTAATTGGTATGTTGAATAGAGGTTACAATTAGCTTTTGGGATCCCGAAAATTAATTTTGAAAAAGCTTCATATAAGAGCTTTTTAATTGGTATGTTGGTAAATAGAGGTTACAATTAGCTTTTGGGATCCCGAAAATTAATTTTGAAAAAGCTCCATATAAGAGCTTTTTGAGAAGAGAGGTTTTGAAAATTAATTTGAATAATAATTTTATCCTCAAATTAACAAAAAAAAATTATAATTTACATGCAAAAATTTATTACAATTAAATAATAGTAATAATTATCCA